>CM052800.1:2849854-2867113 GCA_028533885.1 Nasua narica
CTCTGCAGACAGATTGAGGGGCACACGGGCCGAGGGGCGCTTCCTGCTGAGACGCTGAGGTGTAAGCTTCGCATCTAGAAGCTCCTGTACCAACCGTAGGGACAGAAGGCAAGAAACGGTCTCCAGAGTCCCCCTGGGCTCGGCCACACTCCTGCAGGCCTGTTGTCTGTGGGGAAGCAAGCCAGGAGCCGGTTTCCAACAGGGGGCGGGGGCTGGAGCAGAGCCCAGTGGAAACACGGCCCCTTCCGCGGGAGCACCCCCAGGAAATCGAGGGAGGACGACCCCCCGGAGCCTCTGGGCCCCTCTTCCCAGCACCGTCGGGAGGACCCCGGACCTGGCTGTCTGCGTGGGAAGCTGGGCCGCCAGCAGCTGGCAGGTTCCCGCCATCGGGAGGGGAAGCGCTAGCGGTCCGTGCCTCTGACTGCGGCCCCGCACGGCCGGGGAGACCCCGGGCAGCACGGGGACCCCACCCCTGGGTCTGCCCAGGGACTCGGCCCATCGGAGCGGGAGCTGGATTTGGACCCGTGTGCCCAGACTCCTGGCGCACGCATTTCGTGTGTGCAGAACCCAGGTCCCCACTCCCCTTGCTCATGGTCAGCCCGTCAGAGAGGACGGCGAGCGCACGCGGATCCCGCTGGTTCCCGGAGCCGCTGGCAGGGGGTGGCGTGGAGGGCCAGGCTGCCCCCTCCCAGCCCGGGGACCCCGCCGTGTCGCGCATTCCCCTCGGTGTCTTTAGATTTGATCAGAAAGTTAGGCGAAAGGATTTGCTTCAAAGTAAATTATTTATTTGTATATGTTCGATAGTTTTTAATTTATATCTGTACATATTAGACGCACGTGAGACATCTTGTCAGGATGCGGCCGGAGAGGCCGTTTCGGGCCCCCCGAGCCCCCCGCCGGCGGGCGCAAGGTGAGGCGCAGGGCTGGCGGGCCGCGGGAGAAGTCCTGTGCCCTTCGAGGTGTCACCGGTGCGCCGGGCGCTGGCCAGGCAGTGACAGGATCCTAACCCAAAGTGGAGGAGCGCGGCGGCCGCGCCCGTGGGGCCACCTCTGGGGGTCACGGCAGATCCCCTCCCCCCACAGCCCCACTGCCAGCCTCGGGGCTCTGCCTCCGGCTCTGATTTGGTCTCGTGTCACCAGCCTTCAAGTCCCCTCCAGTTTTGTGTGTTTATAACTCACTGACCTTTTGCACAGAAATAAAACGGTGACTGCGGGCTGGCCACGTCACCCGCGGCGTGGGACAGGCGGGAGCGGGCATTTCCCCTCTTCCGAGTCAGGGGGAAGGGGGCAAGACCCTCTGCGGGCGGCAGAGCGGCCAGCCGCGCCCTGGCCGGGCTTCCGGATGGTTCCACCGCCAGGCACCCAGTGTGGGTCTGGGGAAGGGTCCAGATGGGCGTCCATCCTTCCTGAGTCTTCTCTGGGTGACCGCGCACAGCTGTGGCTTAAACCCGTCCCGGCCCCCGTTCCCGCACCTCGATGGGGCCAAACCTGGTCGTCCTTGTCCCCTTCAACTGTCCGAGTTCCACAAACCCTAAATCACTCGGGTTGGAGGTGGGCGGCCTTCCGCAAAGTCAGTGTGTGGGCTCGGCCCGGATGCCGCCCCGGGGGGGAGACCCCGCCCCGTTTTCACGGCTCGAGCGGGGACAGGCATTAGTCTGGGGGCTGCCGAGGGGCGCGGCCTCGCAGCAGGCGGTGCCCTGGGTTTGCTGGCCCAGCCGTGCGACAGGACCTCCCGAGGGTGGGCAGCGTGGGGGGTGCCCGGAGTGGGGCCCCTGGCGCCAGCCCGCACCCCTCCCAGGCCGCCTATCCCAGGATGGCCGCCGTCTCCAGCCCCCTCCATCACTCAGACGTTAAACTGTTGCCTTCCTCGTTTTGTCTTTTTCTAAAATAATTTCTTAATGGGAAATTTTTCAAATCTGTGGCCGTGTTGGAGAGTGACTCCTATTTTGTCCCTGTTGTCACTGCTGGCCCTCCACTGTCCCCCAAGGGCTGGGTCCACACTGTGAATACAGGACGGTCAACAGGCAGCCTCTCCCACCAGTGCCCCCTGCAGGCGGCTCGTCTCCCGCAAGGGCCCCGGGCTGCCGGGAACAGCGCCAGGATTAGGGAACAGCGCCGGCTGCCTCCCTCCTGCAGAGGCCCCTCTCGCCTGCGCAGGCGTCTCCAGGTGTCCTGGTCGTGGCCAGGGACGGCATTTCCAACATGGGATCATCTGGTCGCGATTCTTAGGGACCAAAGGTGTCTTTAATAAGATAATCTTTCTGTTTGATGTTCTAACGAGAAAGGAAACAGTGACTTTAAATTTTAACACCAACTTTTTAAACCATGGGTATTTAGCATTCGTTGACCACGGCTCTAAGTTGTAAAATGTTTTCATATGAAGATTGTAATTATTTCCTTACTGTATTTTTTAAAAACTAAAGTCGTATTTAAAATTCTCTTTGAAAGAAACCAGCAAGAAACAGCAAAGATTTTTTTTTTAATTAAATACGTTGGCGGTGCCCACTTCAGAGGACTGTGAATATGTTTTCACTGCGTTTATCAATGTATTTAATCCATCAAGGACTCTTATCAGAGGAAACTTCCGATGGAAATACTAGTTTTCTGCTCCATGTCGTAGTTGCCTCCCCTGAATTTTCTGCTCTACTAATGGATTTTTCTACTGTCTGACACTGTGTAGCCCGCAGACTGGCGCCCCTGGCGTGCCTCGTTGGTGTCTTATCAATAAAGC
This sequence comes from Nasua narica, assembly GCA_028533885.1. Classification (NCBI taxonomy): domain Eukaryota; kingdom Metazoa; phylum Chordata; class Mammalia; order Carnivora; family Procyonidae; genus Nasua; species Nasua narica. Next base: position 2,852,585 of record CM052800.1, read on the forward strand.
TCTATGCTTCCAGCTGGCCTCCAGGTCTTGCCGCCGCCGCCGGCCTTGCCGTCGCTGGATGGGGGCGCGGGGTCGATGGACACCTGCTGGGGGGAGGGGAGGGAGCAGGTGGGGGCTGCGCTTTGTTCCTCTGGGCGAGGATGTTCTCCCACCGAAGAGCCTCAGCTACTGTGCTTCCCGGTGGCTTGTAGTCCTCAGGTGGGAATATTTCCGTGTCGGAAACCTCTGCGCCCTGCTGGGGGCGAGGCTGCGGGCCGGGTGCTGGGGACGGGAGTGAATCAGGCGGGACTCGCTCTCAGGAGCCCCCGCGCGAATAGCCAGCTCGGTGGCCCCGGGGGCGCGGGCCTGCGTGCAGACGTCCGTGTCCCCCCCGAAGGCCCTCAGAGGCGGGTCCTGGAGCTGGGTCGTCAGGAGGTCAGCGGGGGAGCAGGGCAGCGGGGGAGCAGAGGGCTGGAGGGGGAGGACCGGGGACGGCAGCGCACCCGCCCAGGTGTTCCCGGCGGCCAGGTAAACTCGCCACTGTCTCGGTCTGAGGGAGGCCCGTGCCCGCCGCGTAGCACCCGCCGCGCCCTGGGGAGTGGGGCCTCCCGGAGCCTCCGCACCAAGGACGCGCCAGATCCTGAATGCCGCGCGAGGCCCGGGCGGGAGAACGGAGCTGCTCCGGGCGCGGGGGAGAGTCAGCCGAGGGAAGCAGGGGCCAGGGAAGCCCCCGTGAAAATGTCAGCCGTCGGCACCGAGGAGGGCCGCGCTCCCGACCTTGACGGGCTGCTGCTGGACGGCCCGGGGCCTGCCTGGAAATCGCCAAGACCGAAGCTCGGGCCCAGGAGGCAGCGGAATCCCCAGCGTCTCAGCCCACCGCCGCGGCGCCCCAGATCTCACGCCTTCGGTTTCCAGCAGGTGCACGGGGGTTCCTCACTGCTTACCCTCCTTCAGGCCACGTTGACGCACATAAATCCCGTGACGCGGGGGGGACACCAGCTCGGCCCACGGGCCGCGGCGGGAGCACGCTGGCTGTCCCCCCCCCCCCCCGGGGTTGAGAGGAGAGCTGAGCCATCCTCCTCTCCCGGGAGGCGAACGCGTCATACACCCTGACACGTTTGCAGATCCCGGACTTGCTTCTACTTCCCTGACCATGGCCGGCCTCGCGGCGACCCCACAGCCCAGTCCCTCCCCGTCCCGCCTCGGCTTTCCTAGAGCCCAGAGGAACCACGGGCGCCTCTCAGGCCGTCACCGTGCATGCACCCCCAAAATGGACGCAGGGTGCCTGATCCCGCATTCTGATTGAAGACTGCAGGACGAGCGCTTACTCCTGCATCATCATTGGCCTCCTGGGCTTGCTCCCTGTCCCCAGTGTAGGGACTTACAGTGGGCCCCCACTTTTAGCTTAGGGCGAAGGTGGAGGAGCGGGTGAGCCAAGAGGTAGATGTGAACTGAAAGGAGATGACTGTGGGACCTGATTGGGGCTTTTAGACCTTATGAGACAAAGATGCCGAGTCTGGAGCTACTGCAGCCATTCTGTGACCTGAGGACAATGGTGTGCCGCTGCCCCTGAGCCATGGAGTGTGACCGGGAGACACAGCCACACCAGATGTTCTCTAACTCTATGACCCAAATCCCCAGGGGAGCCTCCTCACTACCAGTCATTGTACTGACTTCCTCATGCTTCCGAAAGGCAGTTTCGCACCATCTCCTGTTTCCCTGGGCCCCTTGTCCGCCTCAATTGTTACTTCCCTGAGGACCCAGAGCAGTTGGAAGGGAACCTCCCATTCCCGCCCGGCGTAGGACCTCTGCTCACCCCAGGGACCAGCTCTGGGGTGTTCCCTCCGTCTCCCCTCCTCTCCTCCTGCATTCCCATCCACAACTTCTTCAGGAAGCTGCCCCCAACCTCACTCCTGCATGGCTACTGTCCCAATTCTCTGCCGAGTCACAGGAAAATTCTAGAAGCGTTACTATGTACACTGGCGCTCTACTTCCTCGCCTTCCGTGATGTCCTCGGCCTGTTCCTGGTAGGCCTGTGTCCCCATGCGGCCCTGAACACTTGCGTCTGACCGGTTCTGTGGGCCGTGCTCTGCCCTCAGCCGCTCGCCCTCTCCGCAGCCCCCGAGCAGCCCCCCACGTCTGCTCTGCGGCATCCTTCTCAGTGGTCACGGGGAGCCTGGCGACGCTCGGGGACAGTCATGGACGCAGTTTCTGTGAGCCCTGCAGCCCTGGACGGTGGGACAGGGACGGGGGCACCTGTGCCGTGAGCTTGCTGCCCGCAGGGTTCCTGGAGCTGCAGGGACAGAGCCGCACTGGACGCGGCACGGGGCAGAGACGACTCGGGACCTGCCATCCGTGCCGTGGTCAGCGTGTCCCCATCGTGGCCGTGTGGCAGGCACCGCCCCCCATCTCCGCAGCGAGAATACTGTGGGATCGGCCACACAGCCCCACATTTGGGCACGAACGAGCCTGTTTTCCCAGCACTGAGCCGGGGCAGGTTCTAGAATGCGTGTAAGGCGCCGTCTGCTGAGCCTGGGGATGGTCTGCAAGGAACAATCCAAGGAGGACGCTCCGCGGGTGCCCGTGAGTCGTGGGCACGGGTCACGGCCACGCCCGGGCCGGGACCTGGCAAGTCTGAGCGCCCTGGGCTGCAGACACTGCGAAGCCTGGCGGGCAGCCGCGATGCTCCCGCGGAGCCCACAGGCCGTGGCCCAGGAGAGGCTGGGACTGTGGGGCCGGCGTTGGGCCGTCCCTGCCAGCCTGGGGACCCCGGCGGCGCTCGGCAGTCGTCCCAGCAGCTGGAAGCCCATGGGACGTCTGCAGGTCTAGCAGCCGTCTGGGCGCGCAGGGGCGAGGGGGGCAGCTGCCGGGGCCCCTTCCCCACCACATAAGCCGGGGGCGTTGTGGGAACCCAGCTCCGGTGGGGTCGAGGCCCCCTCGGTGGGGGTGCTGAGCGCGTCAGCCACTGCCCGGGGCCACCCTGCCCCAATGCCTCGCAGCCTGAGCCCGGGCCACGCGGGGGGCTGGACGGCTTAGGCTAGTCCTCGGGGCAGCTCAGGGGTGGGGGGGACACACCACGGAGCTGGGGGGCGGCTCCGAGGCCCGACTGCAGTGTGGGCCCCGGGGAGGCCACTGGTGAGGACAGATAGGAAGCAGCCCTGCTGAGTGCCGCGGGGACAGGGTCTCTGGGGCTGGCCGTCTGTGCTCGGACGGCGGGCCGTGTGCGCCGGGCTCGGTCTCCACCCTTGTGGCCCCAGGTGCGCCAATGCGGCTGCGCCCGGCGGGGCCAGCGACCACACCCGGGGTGGGGGGACGGCCCGGCACCCTCCCCTGACCCAAAGCCGGAGACAGGACCGTGGCCTGGCCATCCCGTGGGGAGGGAGCCCCGTCTGTGGGCTCTCGGGGGCTCGCGAGGCTTGGGGCAACGGCTCCCGGCCAAGCCCTCTTGAGGATGACCACTGGGCGGTCAGCACCCCACCAACCCTCCCCCCAACCCCGCGACCCCGCGGAGACCTCGCCTCCTTCTGGGACCACGAGGGAAATGTGCGCGCACCTGCACGGTGGGCTGGGGCGCGTTTCCGCGTCTCTGACCCTGGACGAGAGTGGGAAGGAAGGGTTTACCCGCGGCGCGCTCCCGGCTGAAATTCCCGAGCAGCTGGGGACGCTCAGCCCCCACGGCCGGGGAGGCGCAGAGCCTGGGCCAAGCGGGGGGAGCCCGGCTCCAGGCCCCTCGGGGACGGGCCGGACGGTGTTCAGGCACCTAGAGACCATCGGCCCCCGAGTGCGCCGTGTCCACGGGCCGTCCGCTGGCCTTGCGCCTCCCCGGGCCTCTGCCCCTCGTCCGGCAGAAGGGCTGATGTTTGCGGGGCCTTGTGTTGGCCTCGAGGGCAGGGGCTGAGCCAGCTGGTGGGGAGTATCCTGGCTTCGCAGGTGGACGGTCCCCGATCCAGTGACCGAGAAGGTCAATGTCACTGCCCCCTGCCCCCGTGTCAGGAACGGCCCCGAGGCCTCGCCTGCGTCCCTGAGACCACAGCTCTGGGCCTGTGTGTGTGTGCGTGTGTGGGCAAACGGGGAAGGATCGCTTCATAATAAGGCAAAAGCCGATGATATTCATTTAATCTTTGTTAAAAGCATCACAAATGATTTATTGATTTTTAAAAAGGAAAAATAAGAAAGGATTTTTCGCGTCTCTGTTATGTGCATATACCGAGTGCGGGCGGAGCCCGGCCGAATGAAGTGTCCGCTGCCCACGCGGGCCGCGCCCCGTCCCCCACGCCTCGACCCCCGCCCGCGGACATGCAGAACCTGAGGCGTGCGCCCAGCTCCCCCTGCAGACCTACACGCTCGTCTCCACGGTTACGGGCACGGACGCGCATAAGGTCATGTCCGACGCCGCCCGATTCCCGGGCTCTTGGGTTCACACGCCCAAAATACTCTTCATAGAAACAATAAAATACCAGAGAAACGCAAGTAACTAAGGGGGAAGAAACGAGCACAACCCTACCCGAACAGGAGAGAGAATGGAGCCGAGTGGTCAAAGAAGGCCAGGGGTTGTCACCCCAGGCACTGGTGAGCTGGGGGTGGGGGCTGTGGCCGGGGGACTCCGTGCTGACCTTGACCTTGGGCCCGGGCGGTGCGGACAGGCGTCTGACCCCACGCGTCTGATGCTCACGGGGCAGGCGGGTGGGGGCGGGCGGCAGGGCACAGGGCTCCCCAAGTTGTCTTTGGAGGCTGCTGACGGGCTCGGGGGAGGTGGTGGCAAAGGTCCGGAGAATCCCGGCCTCTCCCCATGGCGGCCACACCCCAACTGTCCCCCCAGCCCTTCTCCGGGAGGGTCTTGAGGCCAACCCGGAGGGTAACATCTGGAGAGGGGCCCGGGAGCCCCAGCTGGTGAGCAGGCGTCTATGCGCTGTGACCCCTCCCTCCCCGGGGGCTCCGAGTCCCTACTGGTGACACACAAAGACCGAGGGACGCCCGCGTGCGGGGGCCCGTTGTGGGCATGCAGGTGCGTCCCTGGGCCTCCCCTCCCACAGGCCATGGTCCTCCTCTCGGGGACGTGGGGCCCTCCAGGCTCCGTTCTGGACTCACCGGCAGCCAGCGGGCGCCTGGCCTGGCCTCTGGTGTCCCCATCCCCTGGGGAGAGGCCCTGGGCCAGGGAGAACCCTGCCGGGGAGGGCAGAGGAGGAGGGGGAGAGGGAGGGCAAGGAGGGGCGAGGCGGGGGTGCGGAGGGAGGGAGGGAGGATACTGACTTCCAGTATCAAGGCAAAAGGTGAACATCCCCCCCCCCGCCCTGTGTAGTCACATGTGTAGACTGAGGCTAGCGTCCCTGATTCTAGGCATCTGTGAGTGAGCGGACTCCCCGCACCGACCGGGGGAGGGGGGCAGAGGGCTGGTCCCAGGGCAGCTCGGCTGGGTCTTGCTGTGTGACTTGGGGAAAGTCACTCCCTCTCTGGGCCTCAATTTCTCCACCTGCAGAATGAGGGGCCACTCCTGGATGGCCCTTCCGCTCTGCCATCCGAAACCTTGGCTGGTCCCTGGGCTCCCACCCGAGTTCCTCCAACTGCTGGGGAACACGGGACCCTTGGCACCCCTCGGGGGGGTTCCCACCATGCCCGCCGGGAGGAGGAGACCCTGGCGTGTGGGCGGGGAGCCCAGGGAGCGCGAGGGCCACGGGGGCAGGGGGGCAAAGCTGGGAGTATTGGGGCCCCAGGGAAGGGACGGAGCCCGGAGAAGCAGGGGAGCGGCGCTGGGCCCCGAGAAAGGGTCCCCAAGCAGGGGGCTCTGAGAAAGCAACGCAGATGGCTACTGACCGGCCGTGAGCCTGGAAGGGGGGGCGACCCCCCAAAACGCGAACAGCTGCCTAGAGAGGTATTTACATCATCTGCAGTTTAAAACGAGGCGGACAGCAGGAGGCACGGAGGGCTGTGTTGGGAGGGCCTGGGGCAGGGGCGGGGCCTGGGGCGGAGGCTTTCTGGATTCTGGGGGCGCCCCAGGAAGGAGGCCATGCAGGTAGGAGCCACTGTCCTGGGGGTGAAGAGGAAGAAAGCAGGACTCCCGTGCCCTGTGTGGGGACAGGGCCCGCGGGGCCGCGTCACGGCTCAGCTCCCCGTCTCCAGGGAGGCCGGGCCCGGGGCTGGGGGGACGGGCATGAGCAGCAGGGGTGGCCAAGACGTGCCCGGAGTCGGGGTGGGGGCAGCGGGTGGCGCCGTGGGCCCGGTGTCCAGGGGATCGGGGGCGGGGAGGGGGTCCGCAGCCCCTTCCCGTGCATCTCGTGGGCTGGGCGGGCGTGAGCTGGAGAGAGGGGACGTCTGTCCCCGTGCGTGGGGACAGCTGGAGGCGGTGCTTCCGCAGGTCTCCGAGGGGCCGCGGGTCCCGGCACCGGTGCCCTCCGGGGGGAGACGGCGCAGAGGCGAGTGTCCCGGGCGCGGCGTCCGGGGACATCAGCTCACCAGGTAGCTGGGCATCTCTCGGGAGTTGATACTCAGGACCACGCCGGAGTGATTCCCTGGGAGACAGACACGCCCGCCTGTGAGCACACGCCCCCCCAGAGGGCGCCGGGGACCCAGGGGGCCTCGGCAGCCAACGTGGGGGGATCCCGCGGGGCCTTCCGCCGTGGGGGGTGCCCGAGTGCACTGGGGCCGCGGGGTCTCCATCTCCTGGGCGCGTGGCAGTGTGGGTTCTCCTGGTGCCGTTGCGAGCGTGGACCCCCGCGGGCCTCGGGAGGTGGGGCCAAGGCCAGCAGCCGCGCGCCGCGGCGCCCGCTGACCTGTGATGGGGGGCGTTGCTCGGGAGGGGCTGCAGGAGGGGCTGCGGGACACGGAAGGGACGCGGTGACATCAGAAACGCAGGCCTTAGCTGTGGGGTCCTGGGAGGGGGCAGCAGCAGAAGGCCAGGAGACAGAGGCCTGGCCGGCTGGGAGAGGGGAGGGGGCTGACCCGGAGTGCTGCCGCCGCACTGCCCCCTCCACCCGGGGCACGGGGAGAAGACGCCCACAGCTCTGAGGCACCTGCCGGATGGCGGCATACGGGGCCCCCCAGCCCGACCGGCTGCAGCCTTGTCTTTGCCATCTGGAACACGGGCACAGCCGCGTGTCCACTCTGCGGACCACGTGGGGATTACATGGGAAGATGCAGCTGGCGCATACTAAGCGCACGATTAAAACAACCTCTTATTATTATGCCCTCGTTGTCCTTCAGGAGCCTGATAGCAAAGAGGGGCCACAGGCCTGGGAGCTGAGCTCGGGTCTTCCTGGGACACCCCCGCCCTCCGTCCGAGCTTGGGAAGCCCCGGGTCCACTCGGAGCCTCTGCGGCGGTCGTGGGGCTGTGACACTCTCTGTATGAAGGGGGGGACCGGGCGATGTGGGAGGCAGCGGGGTGCCCCAGGCAGGGGAGGGTGGTGGAGGGGGCCTTTGGAGTGCACAGGGATGGCACCCCGAGCCAGGGGACTGCAGGGCTGGGGAAGGCGCAGGCTTTGGAGCTGCAGAGCAAGGTTCGAATCCGGCTCTGATCAGCTAAGGGAGGTGGGCAGGCCTCGTGACCACTCTGAACCTCGGGCTTCTCATCTGTCCAGTGGCCTGGCTCATGGCAGCCCCTCAGCCCAGGACCCGGTGTGTCAGAGCAGCTGCCGTGTCCCAGGAGGGAACAGAGGCACCACCCCCGGGGACACGGCAGGGCTGGCAGGTGTGGGCGACAAGGGGCCGTTGTGCCACGGGGCACCGGCGGGAACTGGGAGGACCAGAGGGAGCGCGTGGGCTCAGGGGTCCCAGTCCCTCTCCACCAGCGGGGCGACAAGGCTGAGCAGGGCCACGGCCCCGTCAGCACAGGCTCCGAGAGACCCTGAAGGTCCCGGAAGCTCCCAGAGCCTCGGTTTCCCCTCTGGGGACGTGTCATTCTCCTCACAGAGTGTGGCCCGGGCCCTCCTCGCCGAGGGTGCAGACCGTGTCCCCTCCCTGAAGAGGGGCAGACTCTGTGCTTGCCTCGACCGACCGAGCACGACGCAAGTGACAGGGGTGAGGGTCCTGGAGGGGGACGCGGCTGCCCCCTGGCGGACTGACTCCCGAGGACGTGGCCGCCACCCTGCGTGGCGCCCCAGCCACACGGAGAGACCACGGCAGGTGTTCACGGGGACGGTCCCCCTGCGACCGAGTCGATGGCCCAGGTTGAGTGCGGACGCCCGGAGGGCACGCGAGCCACCGTCAGTGCCACCTCAAGAGAGCTGCAGGGGAGACCACGGGAGCGGCGCCGTGTCCGCTTCACAGGCCGGGGACACGTGCTCACATAGTCACCACTTCAGGGACCGGGACGGCTTCCCTGGGGGGGCTGGGCGGGGCGCTCGGGGCCGCGCGTCCCCAGGCCCCGATGGGAGCTCCAGTCACGCCCCTGTCGGACGGAGGGGACACAGCGCCACCGTCCGCCTGGCTGCGTCCTCGGCCTCCGCTGGCCAGCGGCGGCCGGCGGGGACCCGCAGGAGGGTGGGGAGGGGGTTTTCAGGGCGGGCGTTACCTAGAGTCTGCGAGTCGAGATCATCATCTATAAACTCCTCACCCTGGATGGCGCTCTGCACGGCCTGGCTGTGGCTCACGGGGCTCGTCATCTCCTGCTCCTTCTCGTTGTGCATCTGGGCGTACACGGTCCTCCCGGGCCGTTTCCTGCGGGGCGGGGGTCGGGCTCAGGGGGGCTGCCCGGGCTGCCGGGCCCCGGACCCCTCCTGTGCGCGGTGCACACAGTGCTCCTGGATCTGCTCTCCCGCCCATCTCTGCTCCAGACCGCCGCCTCCAGGAAGCCCTCCCTCCTGCGAGCTCCTGCAGCCCGGGTTTCCCTCAGCCCCAGGGCACGGGTGCGCCTTGTGTGGCTCCCCCGGGGACTGGACTGAGGTCATATTGCAGGGAGGGGGTGTTTCACTGTCCTCGAGTCCCCTGTCATCCCGCATCTGGGAGAGCAGCGTCCCGGGCTCTGACAGGGTGGGAGGGACATGGGCTCCCGGGGCGGACGGGAGGCCCGCCCGGCTCCGGCTCCGAGACGGGCTTGCTGAGTCCCCGGGTGCTGGGGCTGTGCGGGCTCCACTGCCCGTCTGTCCTCCGGGGCCAGAGGGAGAAGAGACCGTGGGCACAGCCCCCTCTGCCTGTGCTGGGACGGGGCTCGGGGTCCGCGGCTTCCCACGCCGAGTTAGTCTGAAACCCGGAAAGGGCCCACGGCGGCCGAGAAGGAGCGGGCTTCCTCCGACGCCGCTCGCCAGGCCTGGCCTGGCCCACAGGAGCGCAGGCCACTGAGGGCGACCCAAGGGGACACAGGCCACCTCCGGCGGGAACACGTACAGGCTGACTCGTCCCCCCCAGAACTCACTTCCCTCTGCTGTGGCTCCCGAACCCCAGAAATCCCTGCCCCTGAGGGATGACCAGAGGCCAGCCCCAGCCGGCTCCAGGGGATGGCGCGAGTGACACATCGGCCTGGGGTGGCCGTGAGCCTCGGAGTCCCCGGGTTTGATGTGACGGCGGCCGGGCCCCCCCCCACACGGACGGCTGTGCTCTGGGGGTGCACACGGGCCCCCGGATCTGTGCTCGGCTGTTTCCACGGCAACCCCCTCCCCCCGAGGGAGCGCGGTCCGTTCGCTAACAACACTCGCCGTGCCAGGTGGCGGACCAGCTCAGCCTCACCCCTGCCCGGGCACCTTCCGGGCCCACTCCGCGTCCTCCCCGCCCTCCTCCTCCCTCTCCCCTCCCCCCTCCTCCGTCCTCTTCCCCTCCTCCCCCTCCCTTTCCTTCTGGTCTTTTCCTCCTTCCCTTTCCCCACCCCCTCCTTCTTAGTCCCCTTTTACAGATGAGGACACTGAGGCCCGGAGCCGCGGGGCTGGTCAGCGGCAGGGCAGGAGCTGGGCCCTGGGCGCTGTGCCGGGCCGTCCCACAGTCCCCAGGGGCCTCGCGCTCCGGGTGAAGGAAGGGCGCTCCTGGACAGAGACCTGGACGGGGCAGATACGGCCGGAAGCCTCTCCTTTTTTGTTCAATCTCTGCAGACACCCGGGACGCCAGGCTCTCCAACACGCTTGCACGGTCGGGGGAGGGGCTGGCCGGACGCTTGCCCTTAACACCCCGGGGAGACCTGGCGCGCCCGTTCCACAGTGCGGGAAACCGAGGCTCCAACCCGAGCCCCACCTGGCCAGCCCACACCCCCGTGGCCTCTGAGGGAACCTGAATGTTGGAACAGCGAGGAGCATAAGAAGGGGGTGGGGTGGGGAACAGCGATGCCCCTTCTCGAAGGGTCAAGGGCATCTCTCATCCATCTGAAGACCTGGCCGCTCAGGGGGCCCGGAAGGGGTCGGGCCGGCAAGGGAGCCCCTCTGCCCAGCCCGGAGTGAGCATCAGAGCGGGCCCCTGCGGGTAAAGTCCCGGGGTTCTATCCATACCAGCTTGAACCTGACGCCGTTTCGGGGTCGGGAGGGGGCCCCGGCTTCAGCACCAGGGATCCTGGTCTCAGATGCCACTTCCCAGCCGTGACAGATTCCACTTTCCGAGGCCTCCCTCCCAGGCCGGGGGGACCCGGGGAGGTGAGGCTGGGTCATCGGCAGAGAGGAAGGTGGGGCTGGAAGATGCACGTGGGGTCGCGACCGCGGTCTCCCACCGCGGGACCCTTCCCAACCCGGAATGCATCTCCGCGCGCGCCCGCCCCCACCGCTGCCCAAGGCCTGACCTCGCGCCCGGCCTGCCAGGTGGCCTTGCCTTTTGAACTTGTAGAGAATAAAGGCGCCCACGGCGAAGAGTCCGACGACCAGGAGGACTGCCACTGCCCAGTAGCCGCCGGCGCCCCCCAGCCTCTGAGAATCTGCAAGGGAAGCAGCTGGTGGTCGGGGGTGGGGCGGGAGGGACAGGAAGATGGTCTAGCAGGTTCTCCACGTGTGGCTGAACAGTGTAGGCAGATCTCAGGGGAACCGCGGCCCCCGGGCCCCCCGGACTCCCACCGTGCACCCGCGGGCCCCGGGCCTTCCTTCTAGAAGGTGACAGAATGTCCCTGTGCACACGGCTGCTCGCGTGCCTCGAGCCCGCCATGTTTCCCGACAGGCACCATGTCGCTCCAGAGTGGAGGCAAGGGCCTCGGCGTCTGCAAACATTCTTGCCCGAAACAGGAAAGGTCGCATGTGTGACTGGAAAGGACAGTCCCACAGTGGGGGTGGCGGCCGAGGTCTTGAGACCCTAAATGTCTGCAGGAGGGAAGCCGGAGCTCCATGCCGCCTGCGCGCAGAGAGCGAGGCCCTTGGGTCTGGCCCGGAGGTCACTGCAGGCGACCACCCGGCCCGGAGGAGCCCTCTGTCCCCAGCCCCCGCGGTGCCGGTGTCGCCCCGAAGCCGGCGTGCACGTCCCGCCCACCCTGCAGGGGCGTGCCCGGCCCCTCACCTGTGTCTGTGTCCCTCATGGCCACCAGGACCCGGACCCCGCCCCGCAGAAGGAAGCTGATCTTCTCTGCCTTCAGCACCTGCTGGATGGCGGCGAGTCTCTGAAAGCAGGAGGGGGAGAGTGAGGAGGGTCCCCTGGAGCCCACCGGAGAGAGCGGGGAGCTGGGCGGGGGGCCGCTCGGCCTCCTCGGGTCTGTCTCCTCGGGAACACTCGTCCACCAGCCAGCTTTCACCGAGAGCCGACAAGGGGGCGCAAGGACGACCCAGCCGGGGCCTAAGAGCTCTCGCTTTGGTCGGGCCCACAGAGGGTGGTGAAGCTGGGGAACCCGGGGGCGCTCCGGAAGGGCCCCCAGGCCTGGCAGTGGTCAGGGAAGGCTTCTCAGAGGAGGAAGACCAAGAAGAGAATGAGATGGGGACAGGCCAGGCGACCCAGGCGAGGGAGTGACCCCACACGCGAGGGACAGCCAGCCCAGGAGGTGACGGGGCCAGAGCACGGGGCGGGAGAGCCGGCTGGCTGGCCGTCTCACGAGAGGGAGCTTTCCCGGGGCTCAGAAGGGAACGAGCTGGCCCTTGTGGGTGCCCAGGGCTCATTCCTCTGCACAGGCGGGTGTCGAGGCCTTGGGGAAGGGGCCTCCCAGGAGATGGCGGTCCCGGAGCTCCCCCTCCCAGGTGCCTGCAGCGGGACATTCCCGGCGGTCAGAGTCAGCCTCCCCACGAGCGTGTTAGCACCGGGGGTCCCCTGGGAAAGAGGAGTCCACATCGGGGACCGTGACAAGCCACCACAGCCCTGGATTCGAAGGGTCCAGGAAGGCCCAGAGCTCTGCGCCGCCGGGGACCCCAGCGTCTCTCTGTTCCAAGCCTCCGTGGGGCTCAGGGCCCCTCCGTGCTTCCTGACGCGCCCGCCGGCCCCCGGGTGCAGGCCTTGCTGCTCCCTCGCGGCTCCGGGGGTGGCCAGGCTCCTGACTCATCTCTGTTTTCCTGAGATAACGCGTACTTTAAGTGCACAATTCCATGGTTTGGGGGATATTCCAGAACATGGTCATCCTTCCTTCCGGAAACCCGGAGCCCTCCCGCAGCCCCGCTCCCCCAGCCCCCCGGGCCCTGCAACCACCTCCGCCTTCCGCCCCCGTGCCTCGGCCCCTTGGGGGCACGTCCCATCCCCGCGTGGGCACGGCAGGTGGCCTCTGGGACTGGCTTCCCTCCCTCGGCGGCGGGCACCCCCTTCGCGGGCTCGTCCAGACGTCAGCAGGTGTCAGAGCTCCCTCCTCTTCGCGGCCCGGCAAGGCCCGCGGTGTGCAGGGGCGCCCCTGTTCCCCGAGGCCGGTGGGGGCGCGTGTGGCCACCCCGGGCTGCTGTGACCCTCCGTGAGCACGTGCGTGTGGATGGACCGCCACGCGCTCCTGTGCCTGCACCGTCCCCTAACTCTGCCCGTGGTCGCGGCTGGCTCAGCCACGTGGGACGGGTCCCGGGTCCGCAGGCGACCCGGGGCGCTGTCGGTTTCGGGAAGAGTGACAGCCACTTCTCTTGGGGTCACCCCCCCGTGCCCGCCACCGGCCCTCCAGCTGGGGGCTGTTACTCGGAGGCTGAGCCCCGCAGTGACGACGTGCGCGGCTGGATGGGGCTGCCTGCTCTGCCCCGAGAGCCGCGGCACGGGAGCCCATGGCCCTTCCAGTCGGCCCGGGCCGCGGGCACCAGCGCCAGCAGCAGAATGGGAAAGGAGGTGATGCACATCCCCCCGCAGGGCGGTCCGGCCCCGGGTGCCCTTGTGCCTCCCCAGTCCCCCAAACAGTGACTTTGGAGGCCGCCCGGCTCCCGGGGTGCAGAGAGCCACCCACGGAGGAGGGCCAGCCGCCTGTGTCGGGCAGTGACTCGCGAGAAATGGGCCTTTCCGTGATGTTGGGCCACTGAGACTTGTCCCCCAAACCCCAGCACTAGGTCACGAACCCCGGCGGTGCAGAGAGAACCTGGGTTCTGCGGCCAGAGGACAGACCTTGTCACTGGTGAGGCTCCTCTTCCTCGTGGGCCGGGGAGGGGGCAGGAGCACGTGCAGGTCGGCCAAGGTGGGCAGTCCCGGCTTCACCACTGTCACCAGGAGCTCCTCGGGGACGCTGGTCTCCTGTGGGGACACAGACGAGCCACTCTGAGCCGCCTGGCTTCTCTGTCCCCTGCCGCACTCCGGGGCCCCCAGGAATACCCTCTCCCGACTCTTGGCCTGGCCAAGTCCCAGCTGTCTGTCTTGCACAGAGCTATCCCTGACCCCTGCACACACGGGGATGGCCCCAGGACCCCGCGCCACCACGTTTCCCCTCCTGCGGCTCTCCTGGTCCACCTCCGCCCTTCCCACCCCAACACCGGCCTCCCCTGGGCCAGGCCTGCCCCCTCTAGTCCATTCCTCACACCGCAGGGTAAAGGTGAGCAGACCCTTCTCTGGCTAATGTCCTCCTAGATGTCAGGGCTCCTGACCATACAAATCCTCCAACCCATGGAGCTCAGCTTCTGCAAGTCCCTCTGCCTCCTGAGAATCCCACTCTGCACTTTTCATCTGGCGAACTCCTATTCACCCTTCAGTGCCCAGGATGATATGACCAGTATTAGTAACGGACTGAGGGGCGTCACGGCCAGAGTGAGCCTTGGCCTCTGGCAGCTGAGATAACTCAGGGTGGGCAGAGGGTACTGAGGGCCCTCAGTCCCCCAGCAAAAGAAAGAACAGCCCCCTTGCTCCGCCCCGCCCTGGGGGGTTCCAGGCTTCCCCACCCCCCACTTCTCCCAGGCACCCGTGGGGCCTGGAGGGCACCTTGGACAGCAGCCGGGTCACTACCAGGCCGACGTCCTCTCTCCACTCAGGGGTGTTGGGATTGTGCGCATCCAGATCCTTGGAAAACCGCAGCGGCACCACCTGGAACTGGTCTGAAGAGACACAGAGACGGGCAAGCCGGTCAGCCCTGGGCAGCGGGGCTCTGCCCCCCGCAGGAGGCCACCGGCCCGGGATGGTTAGGACTGACCACGGTCAGACACTGTGGCTCGCTTTTAGAAAACGAGAGTGCTCCCTGTGCCGGCGGCTGCCCTGGGCAGGCCCACCTCAAGCAATGATCACTGTACCTCCGATGAAAACAACGAACAGTGCCCGCCGGGGATGGGGGAGGGGGGAGGGGGGAGGGGGGAGGG
>CM052800.1:2867213-2899743 GCA_028533885.1 Nasua narica
CTGCCAGGGGTGGTACTTGGGGTTCACTGTACTCTTTCCATGTTCCTCCTGAACCCCGGGTTTCCCACTTGGGAAACGGGAGAGGCTGTGCAGGGATGAGCAGCCCAAAGGAAACATGCTTCATGAACAGAGAACTCAGCATCTCACACCGGGGAGGGGGTGACTATTTCTGTGCTCTGGGCTCAGGCCCCTCTAAGCACGTGTTTGTGAACGAAGGAACAGCCAAAGGCAGGCCCGCTGAATATTTAACTGATGGCTGCCGTCCATGGGTGAGGCTGTTCTCAGAGCCAAACGAGGTTTCGTGGGTGTGCTGATGAGGGCCACGGCGCACTGGGTGGGGGGCAGGGTCTCCTCTATGCTCAGGATGAAGTTCTTGTGGTACCTGTCTCCCTCAAGGGACTGGGGCCCCCAGTGAGGACCAGTAAGTGGGGTGCAGCCTCAGAACTGAATGTCTGCAAAGGTTGTGCTGGGGGCTCAGATGATGACAGGTGGCAGGAGAGGTCGGGCTCCTGGGACCCTGGTCTGTGCTGTGGAGGCCCACGAGTGCACGGACTCAGAGGCGTGTCTGGCTCATTTTACAGACGGGGGAAACTGAGGCCCGGAGCCGGGGAGGGTCTGAGCTGGGTTCTCCCTGGCTCCTCCCCGAGCCTGCGGCTGCCCGGCACAACCGGGGTGTCTGCGGCTTACGCTCCCCACGTTTCTCGAACCGGGGCTCCCGCGAGGGACGAGACGCACGGCTCGCCCGAGGTCGGGGCTCACCCAGCACGCGGACCACCATGGAGTCCTGCAGCACCGAGCTTCCACAGGCCGCCTGCACCGTCACGCGCACGTCCCCCGTGTCGGCGAACCGCGTGGTCACGGAGTTCTCCAAGGAGAGCAAGGGCTGCAGGGGACACGGTGGGGGTCAGGGTCGGGGGTGGGGGGGCAGCCCCACACGGGACAGCCGGGGCCTCACGGAGAATGCTCAGTCTCCCTGCTCTGGTCAGAACAGGGGGGCAGCACTGGGGGGCACGGGGAGGGCCCCCCGCCCCCCCTGCCCCGAGCCACCAGCTCTAAGCCAGTGCAGCCTGGACCAAGTGTCCCGGCGTCCCCTCCCTTCCAGACCTGCCGGAATGGCCGGGCTGCATGTAGCCGAGCTGTGATTTGAATCCAGAGCCTAGTACCTTCCGGACCCTGCCTGTTCCAGAGAAACACGACCTGGGGCCCACTGCTCCTCCCGCCCGGGCCCCTGCGTCTGGGCCTTCAGCTGCTGCTGGGGTCGTTCTGCTTGGGGCACAGGGCTGCGCCGGCCATCCGACTGAGAGAAGGACGGCCCTCTGGCTACGGATGGGCAGCCCTGCCCACAGAGACCCTCCAGGCCTTGTCTGTGGCTCCCCGGTGCTTCCAGGCCCAACCCAGGGCTCTGGGTGAGGCTTCTGCCTCCTCCATGAAGCCTTCCCTGACCACACCCAACACCCAGACTAGAAACGGCCCGATCTTCCCTGGGGCTCACAGCACCGCCCCCGTCCCCTTCCCGTGACCCTCATCGCAACTCGGGTCACTGGCTTCGTTCACATCTCTTCCCCCAGAAAAGGCCGGGGGCCGGTCTGCTTTCGTCCGCAGCCGCCGGACGCAGACAAGGCCGGACTGGGCAGCGGCTCCGGGAGAAAGGCCGGTGTGCGCGCGGCGGCTGTACGCGGTCACACCCCGTGTCGTCCCCCCCCCGCCCCCTGCTCTCAGCCAGGGCCGCCCGGGGCGGGGGCCGCGCACCTGCAGGCTGTGGCCGATCCACCAGTAGAACACGGTGAGCTTGGGGTTCGGGGGCAGCAGCACAGCCGTGAGGTTCACCTCCTGGTCGACGCCGACCACGGGAACCACGTCCAGGTGGAGGGCCTGTAGGGGGGCTGCAGGTCGCAGGAAAGCCCGGGGTTAGGGGACACCCAGGCCCTGGCTGTTTCAGAGGGGGGTCCTCGGTCACCTTTGTCACGTCCCCCCACATCACCCCCACCCTACTATCGCACGCACCGCCAAGGGCATGGACTTGAGCCCGCCGGCCTGCTCCCCGCCCGCGGGCTGGCCAGCTGGGGTCCTGTGGCCGCCCCAGTGTCCCCCGGGGACCAGGCTCTCTCTGCCCCGGGAGGGGGGACTCTGGGCCTCAAAGGGGCGGCGGACTTACAGTTGACCTGGACAAAGAGCACGGCCTCGTCGTGCCCAGCCACATTCTCCGCCCTGACGGACACGCGGTAAACGCCGGGGCTCTCGTAGCGGTGCCGGATGGGGTCCTCAGTCAGCGTCAGGTTCATGTACACGGCCTTGAAGCCGTCCCCCAGGTCCACCTGGTACTTGGTGGTCAGGACGTCACCCTGCAGGAATGCCGTGAGGCACTCAGGAGGGACGGCAGAGCCGGGGGGCCGGCAGCAGCTTGCACACTCTCCATCCCCTCCCTTCCTCCCCTCAAAGGGCGCGGCCCCGGGGGTGGGGGGGGGGCCAGGAAATCCAGGGAAGGAAACGAAACAGTATCTTTCTCCACTTGGTCGCAAGAAAGCGTTCTCGCACTCCCCCTCCCCCTCTCCTCGTCCCTTCACCCCTTCCTGCCGCCCCACCCCTGCGGGAACACCCGGAAACTACTTCCTGTGGACCCTGAACGACCCAGATTCAGGCTGACCCTCTGTGACCCCCTCGTTCTATGCCTGCGGAGCCTTAAAGCCTTTCCCACAAATTACGTTCACTCAGCCTTCTCCACAAACACGGTGGCTGGTTGAACGGGGTGGGTCTGTGCCCCCAAATCCACATCCCCCGCGGAGCTCAGAATGGGGCCTTATTCAGAAATCGGGTCTTGGTAGAAGCGAATAGTTGAGACGAGGTCCCGCCGGGCTAGGACGGGCCCCCGGCCAGTGGCCGTGTCTTTACAAGGAGAGGCGGGGCTCGGGACACAGAAGGGACGGGGCGGAGACTGTGGGGACAGAGCCCAAGCCACGGGACACCAGCACCCCAGGAACTGGCGGGACAGGGAAGACTCCCTCCTCAGAGCCTCCGGCGGGAGCCAGCCTCCGCCAACCTCCAGCCTCTGAGCCCAGGAGACACGCCCGGGGGGCTTTGTGCCTGCAGCACTCGGTCACCCGGGGCAAGACCGTCTGTGCCACCCGACCATCCCCATGAGCTGGGCAAGAACCGCCAGGCAGGCCGGCTCTCCGTCCCGGGGTCCTGTGGACACACGGCCTCACGGGGACCAGGGGAGCGGGGTGTCAAGCCCGCCTTGCTCCACCTGGGAAGCCCCGGGGCTCCGAGTGTGTGGGGCACCTCCGAGCGCCTCGGGACCCCGTGTTCCTGCCTGTGCTCCACTGACAGTGCCCGCTGAACGATTTAAACATTTTACTTGGTTAAAATAACTTGTCATTTTCCCCTGTGATCAGAAGAGAGTCCGGTAGCCCCAGCGACAGACAAGGAGACCCCTCCCCGTAACCCGCTCTTGCCCCCCGCCGCGTCTCCTACACGTCTCCTACACGTCCTTCACGTCGAGATGTGAACGTCTTATTCGGAGACAACCGCCAGTGTCCATGTGGTTTGTAGGGACCAAGACGGAGACCCTGTGTGCCCAGTACCGCACGCCAGGAAGGAACGCTGCCGAAACCAGCACGTGGGGCTGCAGAGCTGCTGAGCCCCCACCGAGCTCCCGCCAGCCCCCGCCATCACACCCCCGACCCCTCTGTCCTCCATTTCTGCAGTCCTGTCGTCTCGAGGACATCCGAGGAACGGGATCCCACAGCTCAGGCTCGCTGGGGTTGCCTCTTTCTCCTTCAGTTTAATTCTCCGGAGCCTCACCCGGGTCATGGCGTGTGTCCGCAATCCCCCTTCTCACCGCGGACTCGTGTCCCACGTGGTGGCTGCGTCCAGGCAGATGCCCTCAGAGGACGTCTGGGGGTTCCCAGGTTCCAGCTCTCCTGCCAGAAAGCTGCCAGGAACGTTCGCGTGTGGGGTCCTGCGTGGACACAGGCCTTCATTTCTCCGAGACACATGCCTGGGAGGGCACGCACTGAGTCACGGGGTCATGTGTGCCTGGGTTTCTAAGAAACGGCCCCCCGTGTTCCAGCGTGGTGGTCCCCTCCTCTGCTCCTAGTCGCCGCGTACGAGGGGCCTGGCTTCTCCGCACCCTCGCCAGGGCGTGATGGTGTCGCTGTGTCTTACTGGGGCCACTCTCGCGGGCCTGCAGGGACCTGTCATCGGGGTTGGAGTCACATTCCCCTAACGGCCAGTGAGGCTGAACGACGTTCGTGGGCTCCCCGGCCACCTGCGTGTCGTCTGCGATGAACGGTCCCTCCATGTCCTTGACCTATTTCCTAACCGAGCTCTCCACGTTCTAGTTACCAGCGTTGGTGGATGCGTGCTGGGCCCCATTTCCTCCGTAGCTCGCTTTCACCTTCTCTACGGGGTCTTCTCAGCATACGGTGTCTCACTCAAAGTCTGATTCGCCAAATTCCCTTACAATGATGCTTTTGGCGTCCACTCTACGAACACCTGGCTGGCCCTAGAGCTGCGTATTTTCTATCTTTTCCCCAAGGACTAGTTTTCCACGTCCTGTTAACCTGTGATCCATTCTGAGTCAATCTGGTATCAGGCGTGAGGTTCCCGCCGAGGCTTGTTTTTGCTGGCGGTCCATTTGCTGAGGACCGTCCTCCCTCCCTGGGGACTCTTTCGCCCCTGTTTCCGTGTGGGTCTATTTCTGGGCTCTCTATCAACTCTTATTTTTAAATCTCGGATGCTTACAGAACTTGGCCCCCGCCCCAGATCCAGCCAGTCCCACAGGCAGCCTGGCCCGTGCGGGAGGGGGGGCGGGTGTACTCGTGTGTCAGTGTGCACAAGTGTCTGAGTGGTTATGAGCACGTGAACATGTGGGGAAGGCGTGTGCAGGTTCCTGCGGTCTGTGCGTGAGAATGTGAGTGTGTGGGAGTAGGCGTGAGAACGTGTCCACCCCCACGGAGCTCCCACGCTCTCCCCCCTCCCCACCGGCCTCCAGGAGGAAGCCAGCAGCCCCTCCAGCTAGGGGAGTATGCTAGGAGACCTCTCTTACAAGAGCATCTTTCGGTCACACCAGTGACCCCGTGCCACAAGGCTGGGGACCGCTGGGGCGGTGGGCTGACTGGCCCAGCCCGTCCTAGCTCTGGCTGGGGAATCAGCCGATGTGACCACGTTGTCCAGATGGAAGGCTCTAGGGGGCAGCAGACGGCCATTTTTCCTGGAAGTCTGTGCTAGAACATGAGCAGCCGGTGGGTCCACTCTGAGGGTCCAGGAGTCCCACCCAAGGAGGGGGCATTGTCCACCCGCCACGCCAGATGCCCGACCCCTGCCCTGGGGCCACCCCCGAGGCCCCGAGCATGAATCTCAGGGCCAGGCTCACGAGCGTAGGGCCTGGAAGCAGGAGAGATCCGGGACCCGTCCTGGGCCTGGCCCAAGACTGGGGACCACAGACCAGGCACTGCCCACGCGGAGCTCTGTCACCTGATACTGTGTGGCCTCGAGTAAGTCCACTGTACCTCTCTGAGCCACAGTTTCCCCAGCGGGGCACACGGGTGCTCACACATACAGCTCTGTGCCCTGTGGCCTCAGTTTCCCCATCTGCACAACGGTGGACACCCAAGACCTCTGTCATCAGCTGGGCACCATATTTGGAAGGACGTGTGCTAAACCACACACACACGCAGTTATAAAGCCAATCTCACCCCCCTCAGCACATTTGTTAACCAAAGATCCGAGCGCCCCACAGAGCCACGCGCGCCGACGGCGGAGGCCCTGGGGTGGGTCTCCCTCGGGGTGGGAGCCCACGTCTCCTTCATGCGATTCTGTCACTTTGAATTTCCTGCCTCTCGGTAAGTTTTTCTGATTTCTGTTTTTGGATGCTCTATAGGGAGTTTGCCACTTTTATAATCAGAAAAATAAGCATGCTGTATATTAATTTTTAAAGCCTAGAAGAAAATACGAAACCTCACAGTTGTTACATTGGGGGGGACAGGGGTTTTGGGGGATATTTATATTCTTGATATTTTAGGTGTTTTTCCAATGTTCAACCACGAGTATAAATTCTTTTTTAAGGCAGAAGAATATCTAACACTTGTACTAAAGAGAAAAAGAAAGTAGAAGACCAGGAGGAAATTTACATATTTGTATATATTATATAGAATTAAATCCATATCTATCATCGACCTATAGGATTTATCTTTGGTTCTGGGATTATAAGTAATAGTTTTATTTTGTTTAATTTTCTGCTTTTCTTAAGATTCCAGATTAACTAAATCAGTATAATTAGAGGTTTAACAAATTGCCACCCATAGGAATGAATACATTTGGAGCCGTCCGGGTCCAGTAAATACCATCCGCCGTGCAAAGAAGGGTCCCCGCCGTGTGTGCCGGCAGCACGGTGACCCCCCATATTTCACGGTCCTCTGCCGTCCGGTCTCTGTCCTCTCCGTGCCCCTCGGGGCCTGGAGAGGGGCTTCGGGCCCGCTCTTACTCCTCAGCTCAGAAAAGGCCCGCCCAGAAGATCCTGCTTCAAATCACCCCAAGGGGAGGGGGACACCCCTGCCCCCCCGCCTATCCCCTGGTCCCCTGCCCCTGGTGGGAGTGGCCCCACAGGCACAGCACGCCGTGCTCACCTGCTCCTGCCGCACCACAAACAGGACGTCCTCTCCGGGCCGCACGGCCACGGCCTCGCCGCGGATGCTGATCTGCAGGCCCCGGGGCGGCGTGAGTGGGCACTGCAGCTGTGCAGGGCTCTGCCGCGGGTCCACGCCGCCCTCGCACATGTTGGACACCACCTTCCGGTACCTGCAGCCACAGGGCGGATCAGGGTCTGCACTGACGGCGGGCGGGGGTGCGGGGAGGGCACGGGCCCCGCGGCCTGGCGGGGACTCACTGGGGGCAAGGTGTGGCTCCCAGCTGGCCATCTCCTCTGGCTTCTGGGCCTCCTCTTGGCCCCACCGAGGGGGCCATCGCTGCCCTGTGTCAGAGCTGAAAGGCCAGGCGCAGTGGGGGGTGGCCAGCGGGGGCGGGGCGGCTCTGTCCCCGGCCACTTCCCTGTGCGGTCACAGGACCTGCTGTTGTTGCGGCTGAGGGTGTGACTGGGCACATTCCGAATGCTGGGGCCTTGCCGAGAAACACGCCCAAGAGGGGCTCCCTTCCTCACCTGGCTAGAGGACACCTGACCCAGCGCCTCCTTCACACCGTGTATTTGCTGGGGGACAGGCAGATCATATAGTCCCTGCCCTTGCTGGGCAGACCAGGAATGGGGGGTGGGGGGCAGACTACGCCACACTACCTCCCCCATCAAGGTAAAATCACCGCCCACGAGCTCTGGGAATTGGTCCCCTAGAGAGCAGCTTTCAGCTGAAGTCGGAAGGGTGAGCAAGAGAGGGAAGGTCACCCAAGCAGCACGAGTAGCTTGAGCAAAGGTCCTGTGGTGGGCAGCTGGAGCCAGAGTGGGGAGCAGGGCTGGGAGGAGGCTGGACAGGGGTTTGGGGGCCGAGACCATGGGCTCTGATGAGCACTTTAGGAGACCCCAGGCAAACCACAGCCAGATGGCATCACCTGACCTGCCGATTGGGAAGCTCCCTCGGGCTACGCCAGGACCCTGGACCCATTAAACTAGCATCACGGCCCAAGAGGCTGGCTCTGCCCCCCTCCCCGAGCCTGGTGCCCCTCCTGCCCCCAGAGCCACTGAGACACACATTCAGGGGTTTATCATGCAAACACTTTGGATTAATTCAGAAGAAAGTACACTCTAGGAGTTACCCCCCCCTCCCCAGCACCTTGGTGCCTAGAGTGTGCACACGGTATGACATGCAGTCCTTCATTCGTGATGTGGGCCTCGGCTCTGACACTTCTGACAAGAGTCCCTGCATGCCAAGCCCTAGTGGGTGCACCAGAGAGGTGGACGTGGCTGCTGGCTGCATGGATGATGGGGGAATGATGGATGGATGGATGGAAGGAGGAATGGATGGATGATGGATGGATGGGTGATGGGTTAATGATGGATGGAATGGTGGATGGATGGGTGGATGGATGGATGGATGGATGGATGGATGGATGAGAGGATGGATGGATGGATGGTTGGATGGATGAATGGAAGGATGGATGGATGGATGAGAGGATGGATGGATGGATGAGTGGATGGACGGAAGGATGGAAGGATGGATGGGTGGATGGATGGATGGATGAGAGGATGGATGGATGGATGAAAGGATGGGTGGAAAGATGGATAGATGGGAGGGCGGATGGATGGATGGATAGATGGAAGGATGGGAGGGTGGATGAATGGAAGGATGGATGGATGGATGGATGAGAGGATGGATGGATGGATGGATGGATGGATGGATGGAAGGATGGAAAGATGGATGGAAGGATGGATGGATGGAAGGATGGATGGAAGGATGGATGGATGGGAGGGCGGATGGATGGATGGATGGATGGAAGGATGGATGGATGGATGGAAGGATGGATGGATGGAAGGATGGATGGATGGATGGAAGGATGGATGGATGGAAGGATGGATGGATGGGTGGATGGATGGATGGATGGATGGAAGGATGGATGGAAGGATGGATGGATGGAAGGATGGATGGATGGGTGGATGGATGGATGGATGGATGGAAGGATGGATGGATGGATGGATGGGTGGATGGATGGATGGATGGATGGATGATGGATGGATAATGGGTTAATGGAGGGAGGGAGGGAGAAATGATGGGTGAATGATGGTTGGACGGATGATGGATGGATGGTGAAATTTACGCTGCTGAGGCCAAAACCTACAACATCTGGTCCTACTTCCTCAATTCTGCCCCTGCGCCTTCCCCAGGGGAAGTAATGGGCATTTTCTAATAAGTCCACCGACGTTTTCTTCCCTCTCAAAACAGCTTCAAAGGGAAACAGAGACCTTAAGGTAGAGCGTCTTGGGACCTCCTGAATCTGTGGGCTCACAGCCTCTTGTACCCCATGCTTTCATTCTCTGTTCAGAGCCAGCTCAAAGCACCTTCTGCCCCTGATGCTGCCCCACGTGGGCTCAGAGAGATACCTGCAGGGTCAGTGCCCGGGGCAACCCAGGGGCCCAGCCAATAGGACAGCCTCGGCTGACTTCCCTTCCCTCGGTGAGGGGCCCCACGCCGCACTCACCCAAGGCTGCTGCTGTAGGTCTGGCCCAGGACACAGTCGTCTGGCGGGGACAGGGGGTTAAACCAGAAGCTGGCAAAGCACTTGTTGGCCTCAGACTCCGAGGAGGGGGAGCGCTCAAATCCGTAGTCACTGGGGGAGGGGAGGAGCAGTCAGGAGACAGGCTTGGGTGGAGATGGGAGCCAGTCTGGGGCGAGGGGGTGGGGGGGCACCGCACTGCAAGGGTACACGACGCACCCATTTGTGGGGATACACAGCCCTGTCCAGCCTGGAAATTAGGGTTACATTCCAGGTGAGAAGGGTTGCAGAGAGGGTTCTGGGAACGCCCAGGAGAGCACTGAGCCCAGCCCAGGTACCCTGGAGGGCTGCCTGGAGGAGGTGCACTGAGTCTCAAAGGAAGCGCAGTGGACAGTCAGGGGAAGACGGAGAGGAGCACTGCACAAGGGGCCCGTCAATGCTGGTGAGGGGGGTGCAGGTGGAGGTGTTGGGCACGTAAGGGGGAGCAGGAGGCCAAGGGTTGAGGGTGGCTAGGGAGGCAGGTGGTGACGGCCAGAGGCTTCATGAACCAGGCTCTGGAACTGGCAGAAGGGCTCGCTGGGCACTGTTTGCACCTGGGGCCCCCTCCCCGGTTCCTAGCGCCCTTCCCGCTGTGAGCGGGTCACTGTGGTGGTTGGGGCCACGCACCCTTGAGTTCCTCGTCGCCCCCCACCCCACACACCCCGGGATGCAGCTGGGCTCTATGGCACAGAGCAAGGCGGCCGGAGAACTGAGTCTCAGACCCGTGGCTGCCGGGCCGTGAAGTTGCTCAGGGAGCCCGAGAGCCCTGCAGCTGGCACGGTCCTCACCAGAGGAAGTCCGACTCCTGGCACCTGCACACCCGGGACTCCAGCGCCGATGTGAAGCTCCGCCCCTTGATGCACCAGGACGTGGACTTTCTCTTCCGGAAACTTCTCTGCTGGCCCATGATGCAGCGGTCGCCCTGCAGGGGGGATGCGGGATGAGGCAGCTGAGAAGGGTCCACTGCCCTCCGGTGGCTTGGACTGCTGTTCTTGCCGTCCCCCAAGATAGCCGAATCTCAACCCCCAGACAGCCGTGGGGAGCAGGGGTGAGTCCCCTTCCCCAAATGGGGAAACTGAGGCCCAGGGCAAAAGTGGCATGCCTGAGGTCAAGCGGGGGCAGCGTCCCTCCCACCCTGACCCACAAGCATCCAATCGGCACCCACTGTATACATGCTGCCCCTGGGCCTGAGGGGTCACAGTGCTGCTGCCCCTCCAGCCCTCATCTATTTCACTTAGTGGGACTAGTCTGCCTTTTGCTCTAGAAACATCTATGTGAGCTTATAGATGTTAGGTAATCGACAACACAGGCCCCGTGTTACCCGCCCACCATGCCCCAGGCCCCGGACCCCAAGCACACTGGACGCACGGCGGGTCACGGCCTGCAGCCCCGTGCCCCTGAGCCCTCAGAGCGGCCCGGGCACCAAGAGGGGGCCAGAAGATCCAGCCAAAGGGTGGCACGTCTCGGGGCTGCCGGGGTTCTGGGGAGCCCTGTTGGAGGGGAGGCTCCCGGGGCCACATAGGACAGGGGTACACGGACAGAGGAGGCCGCCCTCCCGCCCCAGCCAGGCCCCGGCCCACCTTCAGGTCGGTGAGGTCCCAGGAGCCGTAGTCCTCCTCGCTGCACTGCCTGGAGAACGAGGGCCGGAAGTCCACCTTGACCAGCTCCCAGTCGGAGCGGAAGCTGATGTGGCCGAAGACGCTGGGGAGGGAGGAGGAGGGAAGGGAAATCGCCTTAGCCTGGCCCGCGTCACGGTGGGAACCCCCCGCTCGCAGGCCCAGCAACAACGCTCCTGGACTCTCCCAGAGCCCCAGCCCCCCTGCCCCGCGCCCAGCCGGCTGCAGGCCTGTGGGCCCGGCGGTGGTGTCCCCACGAGGGTCACACGCTGTCTGTGGCTCTCGGATGGTACGAGTGGAGGTCACCCCCCATGGTCCCCCTCAGTGGACGAGGAAGTAGGCGCGGTCGTGTCAGGAGCCCAGCCCCCAGCTGCCACTCGGGCCCTTCCATGGCCTTCCACGGTCCTTGCTGCTGTTCCACCAAATGATGGGGGGTCAGCTGGACAGAGGGTGCTTCCCCTGCCTCTGTCGGCGCCACCACACTGGGGGTCTGACCCGCGGGCACCCAGGTCGCCATGCCAGGGACCTGTGCCACAGACACCCAGCTCTGCAAAGCTGGGCCACGGGCTGTTTTCCCAGGTGCAATCAGCCATCCAGGGAGAGGTAACGAGGCATCATAAGGCCTCACTGAAGCAGGATGGGAAGACCCTCAGCCTTGTGCTCACCTCCTGCTCACCATATGGCCCCACCCTTGGCGACTGGAGAGAGCAGGGCAGTGAGGAACCATGGGTGCTCTTAAAAGGCCAGCCATGTACGGGACACCTGTGATGTGCTTGGGGTCCCATCTATGTTGTCTGGTCAAATCCTCACCACAGCCCCCTTGAGATAAGTCCACCCCTATTTCACAGAAAAGAAGAGTGAGGCACAGAGAGGTTGAGTAACTTGCCCCAGATCACACAGCTTGTTTGGGCCATTTCTTTTCCCTCAGCCTGTAGCAGTCACTTGCCGAGCACCTACCACGTACCCAGATCCCTCCCTCTCTGCAAGGACTACTATTCCAGGGGCTCCAAAGACCACCACAGAAGAGGGGCCCAGCCTACATTTCCTGGGTCCTTCCCCAGTCCAGCCTGCCACATTCGGGTCATATCACCAGAGGCTGAGCATCTCAGTGAGGGAGGTGATACACTCTGTTGTCCTCGATTCCCTTCCAAGTAGGTTGACAGGGACAGGATACTGAGGAAGGACAATCATGATCTGGAAGGATTCTAACCCCGTTCTAGGATGGTAGGTGAGAAGTGTCTTGAGTATTTTCTTAGGGACCTGATGGGTGGCTCTGAATGTCCAAGGCTGACATATGAAGAGTTTTGCTTCCATAGGGCAGCTCTGTGCCAGGCAGGCCCGGGTCGATGCCCCTTTTCCTACATCTGTGGCCTTGGGCAGGTTCACTGTCTCTGTGTACCCCAGTTTCCTTGGCTTTAGAGTGGGGACCATAGCTCTGGCCTTTCAGGACTGACGGCGGATTAGCAATGGTTCGTGAGGTTTGCGGGCACACACCAGGAGCTTCACACACATGCACACGCAGCAATTCCTCTGCTCCCCAAAACAGGCCACGAAGTAGTTACTACTACCTTTATTTTGCAGATGAAATCCCCCAGCTCTGCAGGCTGGCCAGGGGCCTCCTCGGGTCCTGGAGGCCCCTGAGCCTCCCTCTGTCTCAGCCTTGACCTGCCCCTGTGGTCAGCCTTGTCTCGCATGTCCCGAACAAAGCCTGCTGGGCTGGTTATGGAAACAGAGTGAGGGGGTCCTATCTCCATAGGGATGCTCTCTAGGGAGCACTCGTGGGGCCCCCGACGCTGAGCGGGCCTGGCCCCCTCCTGAAAACCATGTTATCCTGAGAACAGCGAGTGCACGTTGGACGTGCTGACACGACCTACTGACCACGTGTGAGGTGCTGGGTCAGTGTCTCATCTTCTCCTTCCCAAACCCGTGAGGAACAGACTGCTGTCGCTCCCATTTTACAGACAAGGAAACTGAGGTTGGCAGGGGACCTGCCACAGATGGCACAGCCGAGGCCGCCACCTGGAGGAGCCGCATGGGCCACCGGGGCTGGGGTGAGGTCCTAGGGAAGCGTGGCCAGCGCCGGCGGGTGTGACTGCCGCCGAGCATCATCCCCACCCGGGGAAACTCTGAGCCTCAAACCCCGGAGAGGCTGGTTGGGTCGACCCGAATAATCCCCTCCAGGCCTCCTAAAGCTGCAGCTGAAACACAGAAATATCTGTCACCCGGTTCATTCCGAGTTTTAGGAAGAACAAGCCAAAGGCAGCGTGGATCGCCTCACGGTTAATAGGAGAGAAGGGGTCACGCGGGGCAGGGTGGGCCAGGAGGCCCCGCCCTGGGCGCAGCGCGGTGCAGTGGGGGGCAATGGGGAGCCAGCCGGGGAGACACGTCCTGAAAGGTGGCGGCAGGGGGCAGCCGGGACATGACCTTTGGGTAGATCTGGATAAAAAATCACCTGAGAAAATGTTCTCGATTGCAGGAAACAGGACAGCAGGGGAGAGACAGAGACACGGAGAGGGAGGGAGAGATGCAGAGACACGGTGGCGGGAGGAAGGAGCAGGGGCAGGGGAAGGACGCCAGATCCCAGCGAGGACGCGCCCCCGGCCCAGAGACATACACGTTTGCTCCCAGGTGCCTGTATGTTCCCTCTTGTGCTGTAGGACCAGCTCCCGTGTCAGCTGGGAGTTGGAAAGCGTGTGAAGACGCAGCTCCAGGAAGGAGGAACCCTCCTCCTTAAAAGGTTATAGCACCTGCCTGTGAATTTCGCCATTGACATTCTGGGGATCAAACGCTCTGTCTGTCGCTGGGAGATGAAAATCGGGCTGTTTCTGGGGCCAAACCCGGCCCTGGTGCTGGGACACACAGGACCAGGGGCTCCAAGCCCAGTGCTCTGGGGTCGAAAGTGTCCCCATTTCTCAGCTGGGGAAACTGAGGCCCCCGGCCCCGTGGGCTCGCCACCCTCAGCGCTGGCATTTCGGCACGGCAGACGCCAGCCTGCTCGCCACACCCCAGACAGAGAGCCCTGCGTCTGACCCCGGGCTGCAGCCCTCCCTCCCCCACCACACGGGCTGACACCCGGCTGTGGCCCCAGGAGGACCCGGCCCCTGGCCCAGACCCGAGCCTGCGACAGTGCGAGGGGCGCACAGATACGCGGAGCACAGAGGACACGTCACGTCCCTGGGCAGGGCCACGGTGGCGACTGGGTGTTCGGGGGAAGCGCTCTAGCCAGGGCCTCTAGGATGACGTCACAGGGTCCCCTCCGGCCCAGCTCCGGGGGCCACGCAGACCTGAGGTGACAGGGGCCCCTTGCCCACCACTCCCTCAGTGCACAACTGCTGATATTTAAGCACCTGCAGAAGGGGGGGGACCATACCTCCTTCCGTGGATATTTCTTACGAGGACAAAATGACCTAATAGGCAGCAGGTGCTCAGCAAGATGTCCCCAGAGCCCTTGGTCAAGGGACCACACTGCTCAAGGGGCAGGGAGGGCACCAGGCTGCCTCCCTCTTGGTGGCAGGGAAGGCTCCCCACTCCGCTGGGGAGGGGACCCTGAGCTGGATTTCCATCTGCCGGGAATTCAGACGGCTGCCCACCCCCATGGTCTCAAGCGCCCGAGGGAAGAGCCCACACTCCCTCTTTCCCTGTCCTGCTCCATGCCTCTGCAGCTCCCAGAAGCCTGGGATGTGGGTGCAGAAGTGGGGGTGGTCTGCGAGGTCAGCGGTGGGGTGCTGTCCAGGCATGTGCTCCTGGCCGCCCCCCCAGGCGGCAGAGGAGCTCAGGGCTCCCTTCCCCCAGTCTCCCCGCTCATGGAGGGACAGCCCGGCCCTGCTCAGAGCAGAGGCAGGCCCGGGGGGGCGGCCAGCGTGGTCTGTGCTGGGCAGTTTCTTACTATTTTGGGTCCAAGGCTGGGGGCTCATCCACGTGGGCCTCTGTGGGGGTGGCGGCGCGGCGTGGAGGTCCCCCGGGAGCTGGGAGGACACACAGCAGTGCGCACTGTTCACTAACCAGGCACTTCTTGCTGTCCCTCCCCCCGTGGAATCTCCCAGGCAATAAGACCGCGGCTACCGCAGGGCACACGGCCACCCCAGGCCGCGCCAGCGGGGACAGGGGTCCTGCTGCCGGCCGCTCTCCTGGCCAGGCCTGTCGGTTCCAGGAAACACGGGCCAGACAGAATCCTAACGTGGGGAAAACGCCGACTCCCCCCATCCCCACAGCTCGTCCTTGAGCCTGCGTCTTAGCGACCCCATCGCAGTTCAAGGTCAGCTGCCCCAAGATACCCAAGACACCGCGGGGCCCCAGTATGGCCCTTCCCCACCCCACCGGCTGGCCCTGGGACACCGGCATCATTCACACTAGCGAGGAAGGGGGCCACTCTTTACTTAAATTCGACGTCTGCCCACTGAACCGCCAGCCCTGGGGGGTCCTCGGGGTCCCCGGTGCCCAGAGCAGCGGGTGGCACACGCTGGGCCATGCTGGAGAGACTGGAGAGGCGCTGCCCTTCCCCCGCCGTCTGGGTCGGGAAGGTTCCACCCAGTTCGCCCAGAGAGAGAGAGAGCAGGGAGGCTGGCCACACGCAGAAGCTGGGTGGCCTCAGTGCGGGCGCCCCATCTACCACCAGCAGCCCCAGCCCCGAGCCCAGCGGGGCAGGTTATGACCCTGCAAGAGCTCCCTGGAGCTACCCAACCATTTCCACAAACCGAGGGCCGCGAGCAGCAGAAACTTATTCCTCCCGTCCTGGAAGCCACAAAGTCGAAATGCAGGCGTTCACAGCACGGGGCCCCATCCGCAGGCGCTAGGGGAGGGTCCCTCCTGCCTCTTCCAGCTCCCGGGGCTCTGGCAGTCCTGGGACTGTGGCCCTCACCCCCCAGTCTCCGCCTCGGGTCACACTCTCCCCATGGGTCTGTCTGCATCCCTCCCCCCACGGCAGAGTGACCTCGTCCTGAATGAAGACATTGGCAAAGACCCTGCTTCCAAATAAAGTCGCAGGTTCCGGGTCGATGTGCATGCTGGGGAAGGCAGTCTCCCCAGGACAGGGGTCATCAGTGAAAGGCAGGTTACACCCAGCGTGCCCAGGCACACGGAGAATCTCAGCCAGTGCTCCGCACACCTGGGAGCAGCAAGGCCATCCGCCAGTCACCTTCCGCGGGCACTCACGTCATGACCAGCGTCTCGTCCCCCGGCTCACTCAGCAGCCCGTCCACGAACACAGAGGTGCTGGTGAAGTTGTGCGTGCTCCAGGTCAGGCCCTCGTCCACGCTAAACCTGCCGAGAGAGGGGGTGTCACCACTGCAGGCAGGCGGGAGCATGGCCCGGGGCCCTGGATCCAGCCCTGCCTGAGCCCCGAGGCCAGGGCTGCCCAGCCGAGGGGGCTGGCCACAGCACTGCCCACCAGCACCAAGTGGCCTCTGCATCTCCTTAGTAACAGTATGGTCAAGAAGTTCTGGGCGTGCGGTCGGGTATCGTGAAACTGCTTTGCAGCCCATGGACTGCAGTTATTTGGGCCTTGGAACATCCAGGTCAGCCCCACGCAATACTGGAGCCCAGCACAGGGGTTGCCAGGCCAGGGACAGAAGCTGACTGCCTCCCAATGCATCGTATCGCTGTGTCACCAGCTTGCAGTGCAGAAAACTCTTTTTCAGACTAAAGTGATATTGACTTCCCAGCAGCTCCCCCAGCTCTGCCTTCTTCTTTTTTTTTTTTTTTTTTAAAGATTTTATTTATTTGAGAGAGAGAGAATGAGGGACAGAGAGAGAGAGCATGAGGCAGGGGAAGTTGAGAGGGAGAAGCACACTCCCTGCTGAGCAGGGAGCCCCATGCAGGACTTGATCCTGGAGTCCCAGGCAAACACTTAACCAACTGAGGCACCCAGGTGCCCTTTGCCTTCTGAGTCCAGAGTTCACACCTGCCCTCACCTCCCCACAAGTGCCTTCAGAGGTCTGAAGCTGATCCAAACGCCCTCTCACCCGGGCACATCCGGCTGGCTGCCTTGCCCGGCCCTATCCCCTCCACTTGACTAACTCTTGCAGATGCTCGCATGTCACCTCCTCCGGGAAGCCCTCCCTCCTGTCCACCCCCCCCCCCACCCGACCATGCTGTGCTGCTATTCCCTGTGTCCCCATGCCTGGCCCGGCCCCCTCCCCCCCGTGCTGGGCCCCCATGGCGTTACTTGAGGATCTTCAAGGGGATGGAGGTGTCCTTGATAGCAGCGATCACGCCGCCGTGGTCCAGGTAGAGGACGTGGTGCTCCTCCTCGAACACCTGCAGAGGGTGCAACGCACGGGCTGGGGGCCTCCAGCAGAGGCTCCCCGAGGCAGGGCCGGCCCAAGAGCTCCTCATGTCCCCCAGGCCCTCCCCGAGCTCTCCCATGCCACCCAGACTCCGTGCTCGAAGGAAGACTGAATGAGACCACTGACACAAGAGGGTTGGGAATAAACGCCCTCTGCACAGGAAAAGCTCGCGCACCAATATGGCGGAGGATGGGAAGGCGAGAAAGAAATCAGGGACGTTGACAAACCTCTATTTGACAGTAATCCCCAGCAGATGTACTGCCACCTCCAGGAAGCCCTCCCTGAAGCCAGGCTGGGCGAGGAGTGCCTCTGGGCCCCGGCCTGAGCACTTACTACACTGTCATTGTCACCTCCAGCCAGGGAGCTCCTCTCACGCGGGGCCTGCCTCTGAGTCCTCTTTGTGGTCCAACGGCTCAGCTCAGAGCCGAGGGGGCCTGTGCTCGGGAGCATGTGCAGGGATGAATGAATGAATGCCTGAATGCGTAAGGGCGTGAATAGATGTGTCGTCACTAAGTCTCCAGGTGACAAAAGTCAAGCGGCCCGGACAAGGCTCATACAGGCGGACACCTCTGGTGGCCCTGGGATTGGTGCTCCCGGTCCTCTCTGTGTAGGTGCAGGAGTCTAGAGACAGGGATGAGAGTCTGGGCCCCAGGAATCCCGGGGTGCTGGGGGACGACAGGCCAGAGGCACAGAGGCCCACTCGAAGAAACTGAATTCCCAAGCAGCTGAGCTTCTCCTCCAGGAGACAGTGAGCTCCCTGTCCCGGGGGATATTCAAGGAGAAGCTAGCCTCCTCTCCGGGACCCCCGGGCTGCCAGCACTGGAAGCACTCCCACAGCGCTGGGTCCTTGTGCTGTGCTGGGGGCCCCTCGCCGCAAACCCAGCTGTCTCCCCTGCGGCACTGGTCCTCTCGCTCTGCCCGCACCGTGGGCACCCGCCCTCCTGCTCCGCGGGGGCTACTCCACTGTCCTCCCCGGTGATCAGGCCGTGGAGCGGTGGGGAGAGTCGTGAAACACCACGCGTGGGTTCCCGGAGCCTGGTTGTCCCCAAGCAGGAGCGGCTCCTCCCCCGGGCCCGGGCCTCGTGCCTGCTGGTGCAGCTCTGTGTGTGTGCACGCAGCTGGGGATCCTCCCTGGAGGACAGACAGGGGCACTGACCATGCCCCTCACCCCAAAGATGGGGAGTCTCCAAGCTACACCTGGGCCCCCCCCCAGAGCGACTCCACTCCCATCAGCCCGGGACTCTGCAAGAGGGGACCCTGGGGTCTGACCCCCTCCAACGGGGTTGTTCTGTGGTTTAACCAGCCCTCAGATATGGGGGCCTCCCCTCCCCATCTCTACCCATTTCCTGCCCTTGCCTCCCCACACCCCGGCTCCGGGGGGCTCCCTGAATGTTTTCCAGTTTGTTTGTTTACCGTCCTAGAGAACTCATGTTTTCAAAACCTTATGTCCATTAAGCAGCATATTCGCGGTCATCTGAAATTCGTAGTCTGAGCTCTCCTCTCAGACACGTGTTATTACATCCTTGACAACATGCACACGCTCAGTAGGCTGTCCTACCCTGGGTGACGGTCCCAGCCCGTCCTCTGCCACCCCCTCCCCCCACCCTAGCTCCAAACCCGCGGAGTGCCTCTCCTCGCCCAGCTCCGGCGTCCCTGCCGGCACCCTGCCACCCCCGCTCTGGCCTGGAACCAATATTCCCCCATCCAGTTCCCACACTCGCGAGCACGGAATCCCAGCAAACTGCTGGACAACGGGGGCCACTGTGACTACCTTCCAGTCGCTTTCTCGAATATTTGGACGCCTTGTCTGTTTCACCTACTTAATCTCTAATACATGGACAGATGGTGACCTTTCAGGAAGTTGAGGCATCTTTCATGGGCTTTCATGAAATAGAAGCATTCTAGCATGGTAAGTCTCTTGTGCCCTTTTCAAAATTCCTTGTTTCTTGCATATTATTAAAAATGTCAGGGCCTTACACCTGGGCTGCAGGTACGCGGGCTACCTTCGTGGCCAGCTGCTTCCCCACTTTGTTTCCCTTCTCGGGCCCCACTGTGACCCCAAATCACCCCTCCAGATGCCTCCCAGGCCCCCGACCCAGACTCACCAAGAATCCCCTAAGCCGGCCCCTCCCCCAGCTTCTCCTTCTCTTCCACATCTCTGCTCTCCCCCCAACACCCGCCCCTACTGGGAACCTGGGGATCACCGGTGGCCCCCACTTCCTGGCCTCCGGGCTCCCAGGAGAGATCAGCCCCAGCCTCCAAGGCCCCGTGTGGCTCCTGCCAGGACACCCTGGCCTTGGCATTTACTCCCATTGCTTAGACCCCCCGGTAACGGACCTGTGTCGCGTCTGGGGGTGGGGTGGGGATGGGATGGGGTGGAAACCACAGGTTCGATGCATTGGGGGACGGGTCTCGGCAAAATGCGTGTAGGGTGGGTGCCAGGCCCTTGGCCTCCTTACCTGCCGCCAGGTATGGCCGCAGTCTGACGTGATGTACATTTCTTCTTTATACTCCACCAGCTGTGAGCCCAGGTTACCTGGCCCGGAACAACAGGGACAGGGTTGCCCTTAGGACCAGCCCACTTTGGGCCTTACCAAGGTCTGTGCCCAAAGGCCCACACAAGAGTCACGTGTGCCCTGGGTCTACATTTCCCACACCAAAGCTGCCCGTGCGCATGCCCTCTCTGCATTCTCCATATACTGATTGTCCTGCGGAACCACTGGGCTTGGGCCCTGGGCCCAGTCTGTGCAAGGAGGGATTAACATTGCAAGGAAAGCCAGCGTCAGGCAGGGCCAGACGCTTCAGGGGGCCCAAGGGGAGTGAGGGGTTCACGAACAGCTGTGGAGGGCTGATCAGGGACCGGCGAAGAGGTGAAGAGGTGCTCCCAGTGGGCTGGAGTGGGGTCGTGGCCACCCCTGACAGCCTTCACACTGGGTCAGGACACAGCTGGGCTTGCATTTGGAGCCAGATCCCCGGAGCGGGGGGCGAGGTAGACCAGAAGTCCAGGGCAGTATGGGCAATCCAGGTGAGAAGAGGCAGGCTAAGCCCCCAGGAGGTGCTCAGTAAATGTGC
Source organism: Nasua narica (assembly GCA_028533885.1). NCBI lineage: Eukaryota > Metazoa > Chordata > Mammalia > Carnivora > Procyonidae > Nasua > Nasua narica. Next base: position 2,887,381 of record CM052800.1, read on the forward strand.
TCAGTGGATGTTTGGAGGAACGTGAGGTGGGCACCAAACCATCTATCCTTAGTTCACTCAAGCCCAGTACCAGCTGGCTGATGGGCCACCACCCTCAAGGCCACTCTCTAGATTCAGACTTAAATCTTGACGTGGTGCCAGAGTGGGAAGATGCCCAACTTGGTGTCCAAACCGACCCCAGCCTTCAGAAGAGGACACTGAGGCCCTTCTGGACTCTAGTCTGCAGCCCCAGAGGCCCCTGCCCTGGGCGACCTGTACGTCACTGGCCATTTGCAGCATTACTTATGGGGCACTTTCAGGAGTACCTTATCCAGAATTGAGTTCAGATGTCTTTGGAAAATTCCAAAGGAGATGGATTGTCCTCAGATACTACACTTGATCTTAGCCAAAAGGCCGAGAAGCGATGGATTGTCCTCAGATAGATGAGTGAATATGAGTTCTAAGCAGAGTGACAGATGATTTGTGTACCTGTCATACTAGTTGAGGTCCAACCAAGCACCAATGTGTCCATCCATCCGTCCATCCATCCATCTATCATCCATCTATCATCCATCCATCTATCTATCCATCATCTACTCATCCATCTATCCATCATCTATCCATCCATTCATCCATCCATCCATTCATCCATCCATCCATTCATCCATCCATCCATTCATCCATCTATCCATCATCCACCCATCCATCTATCCATCATCTATCCATCCATTCATCCATCCATTCATTCATCCATCCATCCATTCATCCATCCATCCATTCATCCATCTATCCATCATCCACCCGTCCATCTATCCATCATCTACCCATCCATCCATTCATCCATCTATCGATCATCCACCAGTGCATCTTTCATCCATCCATCCACCCACCCATCATCCCTCCATCCCCACATTTCTCGTCTTCATCAATCCCACCCATTCGCCCATTCCTGCATTTGTTCAACATCATTTGCTGAGCACCTGCTCTCTACTCAGCCCCTGTGCTGAGCCACAGAGGGTCTGAGCTGAATAAACCACAGCCCTGATTTCCAGAGAGCCCTCAACCCAGCTGGGGAATAAGTGGCCATGCAACTGCACACAGAGCCAGGATATCTGGAAGCCCAAGGAATCGTGACAGCAGACAGGGGACAGCTGATGGGCCCAGGAAGAAAGGCATCAAGAGGAGACTCCCGCAGGGAGTGACCTCCAAGCTGCACCTGGAGAGACAAATGCGCGCTGGCCAAAGGAGAAGGGAAGGGCATTCCAGATGGAGGGAACGGCTGAGTTAATGGCGTGGAGGTGGGAAGGCGCGCGGCAGAAGGAGGGGCGGAGGGGCGGGGGCTGAACCGGGTCCCCTCTCCCTGCCCGCAAACCAAAGGTGCTGAGAGATGGCCGTGAGTGCATGAAAGGAGCGAGTTGAACGAATGAATGGAATGACGGGGGTGGGAAGGAAGGAGGGCTGCCCTTTATCTCTGCAGCACAGCAGATGCCAGCAGACACGCCGGGACGCACGCATGGCACGCAGAGCCGCGCAGCGAGAACCGCGGGGTCAGCAAGGCTTGGCAGGTGAGTTCCCTGTCTGTGATTTCGCGGTGTAGATGTCTGTCTTCTAAGGGACGCTATCTGTTTTCCCTGCTCCGTCTACCAGGGCTGTCAGGCTGCCCGTCACCCAAAAGGCACTGGGGAAAAATACAGGGAAATCCGCAGAATGTGTCCCCAGGCTGTCAGAGCAGAAGGGCCTGAGCAACACGGAGGCAGTGCCCTCATTTTACAGATGGGGAAACTGAGGCCGGGGAAGGTCGGAGATGTGATTAAGGGAGAGGCAGGGAGGCTGCCTCGGGCACGCCCTCTCTCTGCAAGGCCCAGAGGGTCGGCTGGGCTCCGCAGTCTCCGTGAGACTGAGTGCGGTGAGTGACCCCCTCCAGATCTGCAAGGCTTGCTCGGACAGCCAGGAAGCTCATTCTGGGCTTGCAAGGACTTTGGGCCACAGAAACATTTAAAATTGTGCGTTTGTTATTTTAGGCAAGGATATGGGGATTCAGACCATCAGGATAGCTCTGAGGGGCTGAGAGGCAGGAGCGCCCTGTGGGTCTCCCTTCCCCCATGAGCCTGGTTGGGTTTTGGGTTTCCTGAGTGACACCTTGCAGAGGGGGTCAGGGAATCCCATTCCCCCAGCTCCCATCTTCTCTCCTGTGAAGAGAGGGGCAAAGGTCTCAGGGTGGGTGCGTGATGAGGAGCTCAGTGCCTGGGCAGAGGAAAGGCCCAGCCACAAAAACGGCTTGTCCTCCCTTCCCTCCCATTGGTGGCCCAAGGGCTCCTACCCGCACCGAAGCAACAGGAACAGGCAGGACTGTCTCAGCGCTGGGCGCAGGATAGCCCTTAACCTTGAACACGACAAGGAAAGAAAGATACCAGCCGCTGCCTGGCAATGTGCTTTGAAAACACATGCTTTTAATTTTGAAAGATTCTCCAAAGTCAAACGTAATTTTAGCTCATGTCCCATTGGCGCACACATACTCACCCCCAAAGGAGGCTCTAGTTTACCCACTTTGACAGCCACGAGCACGACTTTGCTTTGATTTTTTTTTTTCCTCATGCTAGTTATATGTGTCTCTTTCCTTGACTAAACTAGAACCTTCTTTAGGAATCAATACATTTCAGCCATGACTCAAATCATTCTCCCATCCATCCATCCATCTCTCATTTGATCCATTCACCATTCTGTGATCCATCCTTTCATCTGGTCATCCAACTGCACTCTTCCAGATGCTCGCCTATCCCTTCACCTGTCTTCTACCATTTACCCCTGTCCCATTGTTCTTTGGCCAAATAACTATCCATCCATCCATCCAAGCATCCTTCCATCCATCCATCCATCCAAGCATCCTTCCATCCATCCATCCATCCAAGCATCCTTCCATCCATCCATCCATCCATCCATCCATCCATCCATCCAAGCATCCTTCCATCCATCCATCCATCCAACCATCCATCCATCCATCCAACCATCCATCCATCCATCCAACCATCCATCCATACATCCAACCATCCATCCATCCAAGCATCATCCATCCATCCATCCAAGCATCCATCCATCCAACCAACCATCCATTCATCCATCCATCGATTCATCCAACCATCCATCCATCCATCCATCCATCCAAGCATCCAAGCATCCATCCATCCATCCATCCAAGCATCCATCCATCTACATCCAACTTACCACATAGTGACATGTATCACGTGGCCAATCTGCCCCCTCTGCCCCCCAGTCAACACAGCAAGGCCCCAGGCCCATGACCATCCAGTTTTCCCCCTGAGGATGGAGCTCCCCAAAGGCATTGATGGTAGCCTCCTACCTGCGCCCATGATGAGGCCCGGGGCAGTGTCTTTGGTGTGCACGGTGCCCGACACGTAGGGGTTGTCTGCCCATCTCAGGTGCAGGTGGAGGTGGCAGTCCGGCTGCAGGGGTGGGGGAAAAGGGGCTAAGGTCAGCACTCAGGTGGGAGACATGTTCCCAGGAAAGGTAGGACTGAGGCATTTTGGGTGGAAAGGCAGGGCCAGGAGCCCATTGGAGGAGGGGATGGAGGGTGGGAAGGCGGCTCTGGGGCTGACAGCAGGGTGGAAGCCGTTGGGTCTAGGGCAACCGGTTGTGGATGAAGCCAGTCGGGCTTCTCCAAGGGAGAAGAGAGAGCATGCCCACCATATAGCAGACATCCCCACAGGTGGTGCCCAGTCACCCAGTTTGACTCCTGGAGCCTGCACAGCCCGTGGCTACATCTATCTGTCCGTCCATCCATCCAGAATATTTCCCAGGGGCCTCCTAGTGGCCGCAGTATCCCACATGCCAGGGAAGAGCTACGGGACACCCCAGCAGCCCGTGCCTTCGGTGAAGAGCCCAGTGACAAGCATCATGTGTGCTCCGAGGGCAGCCCTGGGCGGGGCAGGTGCCCTGGCGGGAGGGGCAGGAAAACCGGTTATAGTAACCATTTCAAGCGGTGACACACATGGATAGACAGTGGCCTCTGTGCCAGCACTGAGCTCAGCACTACACGTCCCTGACGCTCTCCACATCCCCGCTGCCACCTGTGTCTCCGATAGGGAAACTGAGGCAGAGAGCATCTAAGCCACCTGCCCAGGGGCAGTGGTGAGGCCGGGGCTACGACCCAGGCTGCCTGGACCCAGTGTCCACACTCAGAGCCTGCGGGAGTCTCCCCAGCAGGGGACGCACTTTCAGGCCAAACCGGGCCAGGAGCCTCCCAGAAGTTTCTGGTCTGGTCTTGACCAGAAACCAGACCAGACCAGACCCCCTCCCCCTCCGCCGTCTCCTCCTGGCTGCTCGCCCTTGGAGGGGACTGGGGGACCAGGGACAACAGAGGAGCTGAGAAGGGCGTGTCCCGTGGACTGTGGCCTCCCTGAGTCTCCCCAGACCTCAGGGGCTCGAGGCCGCCATCTTGCCCCCTCTGACACGCCCACGAGAGACCCCAGAACCGTGGGGCCAGGCCCCAGGTCTCTGCACAGCGCCTTGGGGGCACCCGTCAGCCATGCCCCTGGGGCTGCCCGCACAAAGCGCCCCAGCCCCTGCTGCTGTTTTCTTCCTTCTGGGACGTGAGCCTGGGAGGTGGGGTCTGGGGTCTGACGGGCCGAGTCCACCACGATCACACAGGAAAGGGAGCTCGAGGGCCACCAGAGACCCCGCCGCACACCAGACCTCAAAGGGGTTTGCCGGTTAATGACCCTGCGGTCAGCCTTCCGGGGGCCCCCGTTTGGGGGCCTGGAATATGTGGGGCCACAAAGAGCACTGGGCTTTGAATCCTTGTACCCCTGAAAGCTGTGTGACTCCGGAGAAAAGGCCTCACGTCTCTGTTTCCTTCTCCACTTCACGGGGTTACGGGATTAACCCAGAGCCGCTTTCGGAGAGAATGTCGGGGTCCAGCCCACCCCCACACGAGGTTGTGCTTACTGGCTTACTTATAAGAAAAGGATTAATTTCTTTGGCCCTTTGTCATTTCCTGGAAAAACCTGCAGCTGAGAAACACCGCGGCACCGAGCACCCAGAGAGCCCGCTTTTAACTCGGGAGCCGCGGCTGATTTTAGCGGCCCCTCTGGGCCTCGGTCTCCTCGTGGTGGCCGGCAGGCAGCGATGTCCCCTGCGCACGGGCACGGGGACGACCCTGCACACCCGCGCTCAGGACCAGGTCCTGCCATCCGCTGACGTCGCTCGGACAGACGCCTGCGCCCTCCTCCTGCGTTTCACGGCACCGGCTCCCGGCCCACGGGCAGAGCACATTTCAGGTGGTGCCGAGGGGAAAGGGAAACCGTTTCGTGGACCCGGGTCAAGGTGGCGGCCCCAGGACCCAGTCCACTCTCTCTGCAGAGACAAGAAGCAGGCCAGCGGCGGCTCGGGACGGGGCGTGAGGTGGGGGGTGAGGGGTACCCCAGCACCCGTGACCTCTGTGGGCACGGCCGGCTCCCGGGGTACAAGGGAGCTCTAAGTCAGAAGATAAAGGAGCCTCGCCAGGAACGAGGCAGAGAAGGGAGGTGGCACAGCCCTGCTTTGCGGCCCCCGGCTTCCCGGGCTGGCCTCCCAGGCTGCCACCGGGCTCTCCACGTCCCGAGGGGCTGTGCGCGGTGTCACAGTGCGCACACTGAGCAGAAGGCGGTGGAACAGCCTCTGTCCTAGAACCTCCCCCTCCCCTTCCCCGCCTCCTGGAAGGCTGCTCCGGCCCCTGGTACTTGTTGGAGCCAGAGGTGGAACCTCCTCGGGGTCCGTGGGTCAGCTGTGGCCCGCGGGACACTGGCAGGCGCGGGCAGAGCTGGGGTCCCCTTTGGAGCCATGGAGGGCCTGCTGGCCAAGTGTCCCCCAGCCGGTCCCGGGGCTGCTGGGGTACTCTGCTGGTGTCTGACAGCTCGACGCAGGCCCTAGGATCGTCCCGCAGCCACGTCTGGCCTGAGCCGCTGGAGCGCTGGGTGGGGGCAGGGTGAGGCAGAACTGGGGGGCCCCAGCCCAGGCACTGAGTGCCCCTGCAGTCGAGGTGAGGGCTGTCTGAAAGGGGCCAGGGCAGGAGCCCCCGAGGGGAAGCTGGTGCCCCAGGTGAATGTCCTGTCCGGACAGGGGCGGGCCCGGGTCTCTGCAGGGCTTGTTGGGGGGCGGGGAGCGAGGCGGGCCACGCAGGGGAGGCCCACGATGCCCCCAGCGCCCCCTTCTCGGCCCCTTCCTGACTCAGCCCGGGTCTGAGCAGGGCTGCGGGGCGAAGGGGTTTTCATTCTGAATTAAGACATCAACAGATTCAAACCACTTCCGAAGAGGATTCATCCCCCGCAACAGATCGAATCCCGATCTCATCGGGATCATGATGATCTCGTCCACGTCACGAGGCCCCATGGCAGGGAGGAGATCTGCCCCGCGGGAGAGCCAGGCTGTGGCCCGGAGCGAAGAGAAAGCTAGGAGACACATGACCCAGGCGTCAGGGTCCCTGCGATGACTCTTCACCACGCAGAAGCTAAAGGATGGCCAGGAATACGCCCGATGACGGTTATTTCTGGGTGACCCGGTAACAGCCACGCCTTCTCCCCGTTTATACATCTCCACGCTCTGGGATAAGCGGGGACCCCTTTTCCGAGAAGCGAACACTCCATTCGTGCAGAGGCCTCGTGGAGGACACAGACAGGGACCCCGGGCGAGTGGCCGGGCCCGGACCCCGTTCTCTCTAGCCTGGAGGTCCCGGGCTCTCCGCGGGCCGACGGCACCGCACGCCCCACCAGCCCGCTCCCGCTCGTGTTATTTTAAAGCGAGGACATGAATCTCTGGAACGCTATCTCCTCGCTGTGCTGCATAATTGCAGACAAGAATCTATTCTTAGCAAAAAAAACTGGCTTTGGCAGATTAATATGGCTTAACTTGGCTGAGGCCGATCCAGAATTGAGCCCTTCACAGCACTCCCGTTCCCCGCAGATTTGTGCAAGCGGGAGGAAAGCACTTCTTCCCGCGGGCTGACCGGTGCTACTCCCCACCCCCCACCACCTGCCCCTTGCATCTCGGCGGGAGGGCCTCACGCCAAGGCTGGGCTTGGGGCCCGGGGTGGGGGGTGAGGGACAGCCCAGGCCTGGGCTCACCGAGCAAGAGCCGTCCCCACCAGGCTGGGGCAGGGCTGCCCTGGGACTCTTGGGGGTCGGAGTCCCCAAGGAGGGCAGCACGGATTCTGTTTGGATTGTTTCCACACCGTGGCCAGTGGGCCGGGGGGCCTACCGTATTCAGAGGCCCTGCAGAGACATCCAGGCAGGATCCCGGGAGGCCGGGGTCGGGAGTATTGATGTTTTCCCGACACCCAGAACATAGCCTCACACACAGTAGCTACCCATGTATCTTTGTTGAACGAATATCCCTGTAAAACAAACACTGTCCTTCTTTCTGTGGACAGAGAGGCGTGGTTGGGCTCAGGCACCCCCAGAGCACGGTCCCCACCTGTAAAGGGACCTATAGTCAAGGCCAGTGGAAAACACAGAAGCAAGTATGCCCTTCAGTGGAGGTTTTTCAGAGGAGGGGCTATCTGGGCAAGGTTTTCAGGCATCGATAGGAGTTTTCTGGACGAAGAAAAAAGGGAAAGGCTTTCCAGGCCACAGAACAGCATGGGAAGGGGGGCAGTCCAAACAGGGAGGGATGAGCTCCGCCCTGCCGGCTTGCTCTGCGCAGCTCTAACATGAGACCCTACCCCCACACCACTCAGAGCGGCCCCCTGCTGCGGAAGGCCAGATGCCAGGGCTGGAGGTGAGCTCCCCATGGAGCGAGGAGAGGCACATCCGTGGGGAGCTGAGCAGCCCGCCTCAAGCCAGGGTTCTTAGTGCTCCTTCCTGCCACCCACACCTCCCAGGGGTCAAGCCCCCCAGGGCAGTCAGCATACTGGGGCAGCCTCCAGTTGTGTTCTGGTGAGAGGCCCCCTGGTGATATCGGGAGCTCAGGGCATTCGGGCTGTGGCCCCGCCTGGCTGCTTACCCTAGTTTCTCCCTCTTCCGGATGGCCCTACGCCCCAGGGAAGGGGCAGGATAGGACAGGACGGAGAGGCACTTACGGGCTCGCAGTTGGTGGGTTTTCCATTCATGTCCGTGCGCGGGGGCCTCAGGTGATCCCAGTCGCGGCCCTTGTTGTAGGTTATAAGGGTCACCACCTTCCCGTTGGTCTTTTGGTTCGCCAGGAAGACTCCTTTCACCCCTCGGACCTGGGACAGCAGGACAAGAAGTGTCACAGACACGTGCCCCGAGCCCTCTGACCACAGAGCCCCCACCACAGGTCAGCCGCTGGCTCCGAGCTCCGCACACCGGGCCGCGTGTCACACCTGCAAAGGCCCCAGAGCCGAGGCTGCCTGTGCACTCACGGGAGGTGGGTGGGGCTCGGGGGGGGGGGTCCCACACCGTGACTCCCAAAGCCTGGGTGCTCCCATGGCACGGCGCTGTCCTCTCAGCCCAGACGCTGGCCAGCAGACGGGGAGCACAGCCCTGGTCCCGCCATGCCCATGCGTCAGGGTCACCCCAGAGCTCCAGCTCCACAGCCCCCGAGCCTCTGCCTTCCTCCATGGGACCCACGGGGCCTGGGCCATGGCTGTGGGCTCCCCTCCAGACTCGCTCAGCTCGGCCCCCGCACGGAAATGCCAGCTAGCGAGGACTCCGCCCAGCCTGGCCAGGGGCTCGCGTTCACCTTGTCCCCTTTCTCAGGGTTTCCCAAGCACCCGCGCAATGACCCAAACACAGCCAATGGTCGGCTACCGAGTGGGACCGTAGGAAAGGTCAAATATCAGCAAATGCCTGTTAGCCTCCTGATCCCACAGAGGCAGCCTCCGCCCGCAAGTCCCTTACGCACGCCCAGGGGCTGGGGCCCACAGCCACCGACACCCGTCCAAGTGGCCTCCCGGGTCCCCATGGCTGGGTCTTCTCCTCTGTGGGCAGCACGAGGCGAGCCTGAGAAAACGGAGCCTCGGGGAGCCACGGAATTTACCCGAGGTCCCAGGCTGAGGGATCCGGTCACGATGCAGGGTTCCCCCACCCCCCAGCGCCCCCCTGTGGCGGGCCATCTAGGAGCCCCCCAGCACCTGGGTCCAGCACTTCCCGCACTCAGCACACATTTCCACCGCCTCAAGCCCCGCGTGTGGGGAGAGCACAGGTGATGGACAGAAAGATGGACGAGTGGAGGGTACACGCTTCTGACAGCTGCCGTAACAGAGTGAGATGGTCATAGTCCCAGAGGTCGGGAGTCCAGCACGGGTGTCCCTGGGGTCGCAGGGCTGGCTCGACCGGGAGGCTCCGGGTGAGACTCGAGAATCGGGTCCTGGCCTTCCCCAGCTTCTGGAGACCCCGAAGCCGGTGGGGTGGCATCTCTCCGGCCTCCCGCCCACCATCACATGTGTCTCTCTGACCCTCCTCGTCTGCCCCCTTCCGGGGCCCCCTTGGGGTCACAGCGGGCCCCACCAACCCTAATCGCCCTGTGCCATGCGCGTCTAGGCAGGACGCCGGTCTGGGTGGGAAGGGCGTCTGACCCCCCAACCCCGATCCACCGAGGAAGCAGGGGGGGTCCCCCCACGGGGACAGCCTGGGGCGTGGAGGACCACGGCCGCCTCTCCCACATGGGGTGACCTGCGCCCAACCCCAGCGTGCTCATGCACGGGCGCCCTCCAGGGCGGTATTCACACCCGTGGCTGCTGGGACAGAGCGTCGGGGACTAACCAGAAATCTCTTCTCTCGCCGTCTGGAGGCCGGAAGGCCAAAACAGAGCACTGGCTCCGGAGTCCCTGGGGAGGCCCCGCCCTTGTCTCCTCCCGCTTCAGCGGCTCCAGGTGCCCGGGGCAGGTGTCTGTGTCTCTCCAACCTCTCCTCCCCTCCCTCCGTCTTCACGTGGCCGCCTCCCTGTACCTGTGTCTCCTCCTCTGACCCGGAAGGACACCCATCATTGGATCTGGGGCCGAGCGGGGCCAGCCAGCGTGTTCTCATCCCAAGGTCCTTCCCTTAATGACAGCTGCGAAGACCCTTCTTCCCGATGAGGTCCCGGTCACTGGTTCCAGGGATGGGCACGGCCATGGATCTATAGGGTCCCCATTCAGCCCCCGACAATGGCTGCCTCCCCAACTGTGGCTGGGCCTCTTCACGGGCAGGGGCAAGAGTGGGGTCCCCTGAACCCCCATTCCTGACCCACGTTCCCGCACAGAGGCGCTCAGAAAAGGGCTGCCGTCCTGCCTTGAGCCTAGGGTGCCCCATGCTGAGGTGTCAGCTCAGGGCCCCGGAGAGCCCACGCCTCCGGGGCAGGATGTCCCCGCACGACTGGGACAAAGCGTTTTTTCCGGACACGCCGTAGGAAGAACGATCACCAGAACAATAACTCCCTTGTGTGGGGGCCTCATAAGCCGGGTTCCGGGCCGGCCCCTCCCGCGCATTAGCTCAAATCCCCAGGAACCGGGCCGGGGGGACAGCGTCAGCGCTGACTCGGCACCAGACGCCGGTCTCCGCGTTTGAGGAGGACTATGTCCTTAAAACTGCACAGCAGTCCTGGGGAAAGCACCACTGCCACCGTCATTTCTCAATGGGGAAACTGAAGCACAGAGAAGTTAAGTAACCTGCCCAAGGTCACACAGCAAACACACACCAGAACCAGGATTGGAACGCAGGCAGTGCGGCTCCAGAGCTGTGCTTATAACCACCACCCGTGACCCCTGTGAGCTGGATTTCAGAGAGGAGATGTCTCCTGGGAGGACACCCAGCAGGTGGGTGGCAGACGTCCCCCTTGCACCTGGCCACCGTGAACGTCCTCTGGTTCCTCGTGTCCCCTTCCTTTGTGGTCTTTGTCCACGGATGTTCCCTGTTTTCCCAGCTGGCTAATTCCTGCTCCACCTCAACTCGGTCTGCACCCCCTCCTCCAGGAAGCACTCCCTGACTCACGTCCTGAGCTGGGCGATCGCCGCTCACTGCGTCCCCGGAGTCCTCCAGCGGGGAAGTGAGCCCTGACCACTGGGCTCTCATCGTAAACAAATGATGACATTAATTACTTTCTTGGGGAAAGTGGTTCCCTGCTGCTCGTGAATAGCTCAGAGGCGAAGGCTGGAGCCCTGGGTCTCTCGGGGAGGCTGCTCCCACGCTGATGAACCCCGCTGTGTGGCCCCAGGCTCTGCTCGCACCCACGCACCCACAGACACCCCAGCACCCCCTGCGATTGGGGGCACTTGCTGAGGTTCCCACAGGCGGGGGACCCCCGAAGGCAGGGCCTGAGGGGGAGCCTAAAGGTGAAGGACAGCGCCGGGGAGAGTCTGGCTAAGAGCTTGGAGCCTCGCTGGGGCGGACGGGCCTGGGCTGATTCTGGTTTCCTTGCTTGGTTTCCTGGGTCTGTCCAGGCATGTCGTTTACCTTCTCTGAGCTTCAGGCTCCTGACCCAGAAATGGGCCCAGTGGCCCCTCCCTGGCCCTGGTGTGGACTGGGACAGAGGAGGTGACCACGAGAGCCCAGTCCAGGTGGGACCCAGGGTCATGGATGTCCATGGAATCCAAATACAGAGCAAGATGGGGGGCTGCTGGGAGCGGGGAGCCCCAAGGCCGGCGAGAGCAAGTGTGAGCTTCCCCGAGGGAGACAAGGCAGGCAGGGAGGAGGGGTGGGGACGCTCGGAGTTGCCGCCTCCGTCCCTCAGGCCACACCCCTCTGTGCCCACTTTTCCCTCTGTGCTTGCTTGTCGTGCCTGGCGCCCAAGCCAGAAGCGACTTTGCAGATGGTGGCCTGAGCTCCTGTCTAGGACGAGGACCGCCAACGCGGATCCCCAAATCAGCAAAACTGTGCTCCCGGAAGACTCACTCTTCTGGGCGGCAGATCCCTGTCACAGAGAATCCGCGCTCCAGCATCGGGTGTGGACGATCATCAAGAAGCCCGGCTCTCTGGGCCCGCAAAGCCTCAGATACATGTGCTTTCCCACAACAGCGGCAGAGAGCAAGCGTCAGGGATGGGGGGCCGGGGGAAGAGGGGAGGGGAGAGGAGGGAGCGGGGACAAGGTGAGGCCCGGCCCCACGGCCCACGCCTGGCGCCCAGGGCGGCCACGCCCCGGATCTGTCCCTGGCGCCCACCTCTAGGATGTCGATGAGCACGCTCTCCTCCGCCTGCCGGGAGCTGCGCACGTCCTCCAGCACGAGCGCGTAGCGCACCCCGCGCGGGTCCGACTGGTACAGGTTGTAGGTGTCGGTCTGGTACCACTCCTGCACCGCCACGAACACCTGGCTCTCGTCCGTGCTGATGACCTGCAGGTCCTGCGGACACGCGGGGAGCGCAGTGTCAGGGTCAGGGGCTGGGGAGGGGGGCGGGTACTGAGTCCGAGGGGGCGGGGCGGAGGGGGGGCTGAGCTCCAGGGGGCGGGGCGGGGCCTGGG
>CM052800.1:2900243-3036380 GCA_028533885.1 Nasua narica
GTCCTGACCACGGCGTCCTGACCACGGCGTCCTGACCACAGTGTCCTGACCACAGTGTCCTGACCATGGTGAACCATGAGAAGATGCCACAGCTCAGGACGGCTGTCCCTCCGGACCCCTGGAGAGAGTCGTGTGCGTGGCCGTGAGTCCCGGTTTGTTAGTCCCTGGCAACAGTGAGGGTTGTCTCTGTGCTTAACAAATGTGGGCATTTCCTCTGTTAAGCCCCCGCCCCCTGCTGTCAGCGGCACAAAGAAAACCCCCAGGACCATGAGCTCTCGCGCCACAAGAGGCTGAGCGTCTGTGAGCATCGTGGATGCCGGGGTCACCCGGACCCGAACAAAGCACCAGGGGTGGGGCCAGAGCAGCAAAGACTTACTCTCTCTCCTTCCTGGAGCCCGGGAGTCCAAGACCAAGGTGTGGGCAGGGCTGGTTCCCTCTTTGGTGCGTAGACAGCCACGCTCTCCCCGTGTCCTCATGGGGTCAACCCTCTGTGCACGTCTGTGTCCTGATGTCCCCTTCTTCTAAGGACACCTGTCATCACGGATCAGGTCCCCCCAGGTGACCCATTTTAACTTAAATACCCCTTTAAAAGCCTCATCTCCAAATACGGTTACATCTGAAGTGCTGGGGGGGGATAAAGATTTTGGGGGGGGTGACACAACGCAGCTCATCCCAGAAGCCCACCTCCTACCCCTTCCACCTCTGCTGTCCTCCCTGCCCCCCGCCGCAGGCCCGGTTCTGCTGCCTGCGTCTCTGGGAGCTTCTCCTGACCCCTCAGCCTCCCAGAGAGAACTCCGTCCTCTGAAACGCAGAGCTGAGTGCTTAGTTCCTCCGCGGTCGTGGCGGTTTTGTTTCCTGCCCCCGCTCGCCCCTCCCCCAGCCTAGCCCTGGACCGATGGCCGCTGGCTGCGCTGAGGGAACGCACACATTCGACTCTAGTGCAGCGGCTGGCAAACTTCTGGAAAGGGCCAGACGGTAGATACCTTTGTCTTTCCAGGCCGCGCGGTCCCTGTTGTCGCGCCTTCTCTCTGCCCCCGGAGCAGGCAAGCAGCCAGAGACAGCGTGGAAACGGACGGGCTCGCCTGTGTGCCAACGAGACCTTATTTACACGACAGGTGCCAGGCTTTCGTCCGCTGACGCCCGCTCCAGGGTACACGATACGAAATTCTCACTTTCCCATTTACAAAGGGCTTTTTGGAAAGTTTTCATGCCCTGGAACGTAAGATGCAAGAGCCCAAGGAACTCAGCCATTCTTGCTAGGCACATGGAGTCATGCTGGGCACGTATGCAGTAGGTGCTTAATAAATAGCTACGGCTCGAGCGCCTGGAGGTCCTGAATTTCTGGACGGGCCTCAGGGGGAGAGTCCAGCAGCAGGTACGGCCTTTCACGGAGGCCAGGTACTGAGCTAAGAGCTCGTCCATCGCCGCTCGCTTAATCCGCACACACACGCCTGCATACACCATAAGATGGGCCGTTGCCCCTTGACAGATGGAGGAATGGGAGCTCAGAGAGGTAAGTAAGCAGCTCGAGGTCACGTGGTGTTTTCTCGGGGACTTGAACGTGATACCCCAGTAGCTGAGGGGTCCCCCCGGGAAGGATGCCAGGTCCCCTCTAGTCCTTTCTCTGGGCCATCTGAGTGACCAGCCCGGGGCCCCTTCCATCTCAGGTCTTAATCTACCTCTCTACAAATCGGGAAAGAACCGCTCCCATCCTCAAACAGCGAAGCAATAAAAAATGGGCGCGCAGCCATCAGTTCCCGGGAGCCTGGTAAGAAAGCCTCGGCATTTATGGACGGCATAAACGTGCGCTGAGGACGCCCGCCCCGGGACACGGTGGAGCCTTTCCAATTTGCTCTCGTGAGAGGAGATTTTATAATGCACCATCAACTGCAGCAGAAATGGAACATTTCCACTTAATAAAAGACAAACTCCAGCAAATAAATAAGAATAAACACATGGGGGACATCCCAGCCGCTGCAGCCGACCCCCAACACGGTGGTCCCGTGCAAGGGCTGACGGATACCAGGTCGCTCGTCCAGGAGCGTATCAGAGGGGCCCTCCCAGAACAGCAGAGGCCACTCCATCACAGAGATGACACGCTCGGAAGTCAGGGCAAGGGAGAAACAAAGGCAAAAGGACGAGGTCAGAGGAAGGTCATTCGCAGACACGCGTGCCGATAGGTCTGCCGACGGACGCTCACGGCAGCCGCTGTGAGCCTGCACCTCTGCCCACCCCTTCTTAGGGGAACCCCTGTGGGACCCTCACCACCCCTGCCTGCACAGCTCCTCTGCTTTGCGTCACCGCGGATAAACGCAAACACAGTTTTATGGAGGCTGGAGGATGTCAGGGGCTTGGTTTTCTCTAATCGCTCGAGCAATCATCTGTTGTTCTGATGTTGTATTAAAAAGCGAACATCCTTCCCGATCCATTCTCTACGCCTCTTTTCAAACCCCCTCCTCCAGGAAGGCTTCCCAGATTGGTCATCCAAGGTGTCTTTTCTTCCCTACTAAGTTTCTGGAAGGAGTCCGAGGCTCAGATTAATTTCTCACAGTTCTGGGAAACGGAGGGGGTCCTTGATGGGGAGAGAATGACACATAGCAGTGTTAGAGGGATGTGTCCGGGCCTGCACCTGTAAGTGGGTCCTAGGGACGAGCCCCAGGAACCAGGCAGGTCAGTTTGGTCCTGGCGGTCCCCAGAGAGCTGGTGTGGAAAGGGGCTGCTCGGCTTTCATACCCCTCGATCCCAGGAGCCCAGTGCAGTTCGCGGAGCCTTGAAAGAAAAACTACATAAGGCTCTCAACTCGGAAGGCTGCCCAGCCTCCGAATAAGGAAGCCTCATAGCAGCCCCAGCTACGGTGCGGCACCGGGCAGAGCCCTAGCCAACGCACAGACCCGGGACCAGCAGTAACGCTTGCTGCCGGGCCCCGCCGAGGTTTGGGGCTGTGTGCTCCTCCGATCAGCAGACGGCTGCCATCCGATCATCCCGCCTCTTGGAAGTTAGAGAGCTTTGAAAACCATAAAACCCTTAAAACAAACAAAACCCCCCCAAAACAAAAAAAAAACCAACCCCCCCCCAAAAACAAACAAAACTCCAAAACAAAAACAAAAACAAAAAACCCCAAGGCCCTACTGTCACTGTTATTAATTTCCTCAAATTCTTCATTCCTTTTGTAACTACAACGAAGCCCTTTTTCTTCCCCTTTTTCTTTCCTTAGAGTCCCAGGAAAGAACCAAGGAAAACCACCGAGATTTCAGCTCCATTAATTTTTCAGGGCACCATAAATTAAAGAACAATTGCAACGCAGTCAATTTCTGTGGGAAAATAAGTCTCCGTGATTGTGCTTTAGTCTAATTACACGGAAGGCTAAGTAGCGCTATTAATACCCAGAAGCACACGCTGTCCCAGAGGAAGGCGCTGGGAGCGAACAGGCGGCCCGTGGGGCGGGGGAACCGGGGGACCAGTCGGCGACGACCAGACCTTGGCACGGCGGCCGCAGCGAGCCGCGGCTCAGACCAGCCAGAAGTCGGCGTTGGGAGGCCCTTGACCCGGGCGATCCTCGTGGGAGAAATCCACCATTCACCCTGCGACAGATCCAACTGACGGGCACCCATCCATGGATCCGTCCACCTCCCCATCCGTCACCCCGCAGCCCCCACCCATCAGCCGCCCACCCACCCACCCATCGTCTCCACGGCCATCCGCCAACAGATACGGTCCGCTGGGAGCTTGCGATGAAATGCCGTAGAAACGGGGAAGAGTCCCTGCCCTCAAGGAGCGTCCCCAGAGTGGGTGTGCGAGCAGCCGTCCCCACACCGGCCGGACACCAGAAGCTGGGAAAGGCCCGGTCCCTTACCCCCACCCGGAGCCTCCGCAGGGAGCGTGTCCCTGGCAGACGCCACGATTCCGGTCCAGCGAAACTGATTTTGGACTTCCGGTCTCCTAAGCCCTGGGAGACCCCACGTCTGGAGTGGCCGGCCACGGAGCGTGTGGTGACTGGCCAGAGCGCGACAGGAATGGATCCTGGCCCCCTCGTCCTCCAGCGCTCGCCGCGCCCTCCTACTCAGCCCTCGCACCTGCCGGGGCCAGCCCCGGGCTCTCCTCTCCCTGGACCTGGAAAGAACCTTCCACCACGTTCTCTCCATCACCCCGTGGAGGAGCCCTTGGGCTCCTGTGGGGCCCTGGTGACACAGCCCGCAGAGGAGAGGACACGGACATGGGATCTGAGGGACCAGTCACTGCTACTGAAGGTGGAAAAGCATCCCAGGCCAGCGGAAGGGCCCAGCAAGGCCCGGGGTGGGAGGGCATGTACGGAATACTCTGGAAGGGGAAGAAGGCCTTATGGCGGTGCGCCCAGAGGGGAGGCCGAGGGGAACTGCCCTAATAATTACCTGCTATTCTTCAATCCTGTCTCAGGTGCTTATTTGTGCCAAGGAAACTCTCCCCTCGGCCCGCTCGGTTCCTACACCCCGCGGCCAACGAGGGCGGCCCCCAGACACCAGTCCGGGCCTGCTTACCTTGCTCTCCTTGCTGTAGGCCAAGACCTTGTCCTCCTCCTTGGGGTGGAAAATCAGAGTCTCCACCGAGAAGGGGATGAGCTGCTTCTGGAAGGTGGCCCCCTCGTCCATGCTAAGGAACAGACTCTGGTCCCGGTCGCTGAGGGAGGAGCTCACCAGGACGATCTGAAACATAAAGCAGGGAAGACGTGAGCCTCCCCCTCCTCACCCGGCCCCTGCGCCCAGCCCTGAAGGGCGGGGCAGGAACCGTGCCCCTCCCCCCTGCCCCGCCCACTCCTGCTAATTGGTCACTCGTTCATTCGCTTGCTTGCTCGCAACTATTTCCCGGAGCCCACACCGTCCACCGGGCGAGACCCCGACCACCAGCTGGGGTTTTCTGGCCAGCGTGTCCCCCGTCCTGGGCCTGACCGGCGGCCCGCGGAGACACAGCAGGGGGCTGGGGAGGCCAGGCTGGGGGCTAAGTGCAGGAGCAGAGTGCTGGACCAGGTCTGGGGGGGCGACCCCGGGACAGCGGGCGCCCGGCAGGACCTCGGATGTGAGGTGGCCGAGGGGGGACGGGACTGGAGAGGGAGTGGCGCGTCCGGCCCCGTGAGGCCTTAGACGGCACCGTGGTGGGTGGAATGGGGACCCCCGGAGAGACACCACGTCCCCGCGTCCTCACCATGGTACCCGTGAAGGTGACCTCACTTGGAAACAGCGTCTCCACAGGTGGGATCAAGTTAACTGAGTCAGGATGAGGCCATCCTGGAAACTGGCAGACAAGGTGCCCTTGAGCGGACGGTGGGGGGATAGGCCTGCCGCCTGCGGAAGGCTCCTGCGGGTGGGGGTCCCGCAAGGCCTCTCTTGGCTCCGCCCGGAGGGTCAAGGACGCTGGGGACACCAGCCTGTGGCCCTCTCCGTGTTTCTCCACTTTCCAAGCCACAGGTCCACGCCCTCCCGGGCTGCGGCGAGCCCCAGGTCTTCCAGAAAGTTCAGGAAAGGCCGGCTACGGGTCAAAACAGACTGGCCCTGCTAGCTACACACAGGGAACGAAAGAGACCCTCAGAGGCAGAGAAAAGGGGCAGAGGGAGAGGCTTCCCTCCCTCCCCCGAGGCCGGAGAAGGTCGGCCAGCCTGGAGGGCTGGGAAGGCGATGTGGGCTCCTGTCACTGGGAGAGGACTCCCCCCCCCCAAAGGCCACGAGGTCAACCCCCTGCAGGACGGGAGGGCCCAGTCCCACCTCCACTCTCTTCCGGGAGATCCAGTTCCCACGATGAAGCTGAGGGTGGTCTTCCCACCCACACACCTCACGGGAAGTTCTGGGCTCCTCGCGGCCCCATGGAGACTGGGACCTCTGTGGCAGGGCCTGCAGGCTCCTTCTGGACTGGCCTCCCTCCCTGCCTCCTGCCTGTGAGCAGGCCACGGCCAGAACGTCCCCCCACGTGCAGCCCCCTCCCCCCAACACCCGTCCCCTCTGTTTTCCCTCCCCCCCGGGGCCCGGTGGAGCCCCCTGATTCAAGCCCACAGGAGGCCTGGTATTTACCCATCGAAATCTCGCCACCTTTCATGGAGGCGGCCTCTCCCCCAGGACTGTGGCCCCCAGGGGCCGGGGCCAGGTCTGCGGAGTTCCCCGCTGTCCTCCTCCCCACCCCCACCCCTGCAGGGCCTGGGGACGCCACACGCTTACTGAATGAATCAATCACTCAATGAACCAATGAACGGACAGACACCATGTGCTGGTGGAATAGGGGGCGGGGCACACTCGATCTCAGAGAGCCCGGTTCAAACCCCATGTCTGACCTCAGCCAACCTGGCTGGCCATTCCCTGCCTCAGTTTCTCTGTCTGTAAAATGGGTAAAATAATATGGTGCCAGGCTTTGGGCGAGCCTCCCGTGAAAGTCTAATGTGAGCGTTTGAGACCAGATCCTCGCTATTGTGCTATGGGGCAGTGACGACCTCTGCTTGGCTGATGGGGAAACTGAGGCACAGAGAGGGCAAGCAAACTGCCTGAGGGCACGGACCACGCAGGACGGCGCCAGGGTCTGGAGGTGAGAGGGAGCCCATGCAGGCTGAGGTGCTGGGGGGGGCAGGGAGATGAGCCCGGCTTTCCCAGGGGGAGGCTGTGGGGGCACGGAGCCCCCCTCGTGTGGACGCCCCACTGCAATGGGCTCCCCACACCCCAACATTTCCTCTAGGAGACGAAGAAGCACACGGGGCAGAAATTAAGAATTGCACGAGCTCCTGTCTTTACAAATGGGAATCTGACGCGCTCTTTCCAGCAGAAGCCCGAGGAGCTCTGCGAACTGGCCTCCCAGGCACGGATCCCGCCCACGCCAGCCAACCGAGGGTCCGAAGGAGAAGGGCAGGCAGGGCGCGCCCGGAGGGCGGGAGGCCAGGGCGGCCATGCTCTGAGAAGGTGGAGGAGCCCCGTGGGAGGTGCCCCTTGGGCGTGGTTTCCATGCAGAAGCGGACGGGCCGAGAACAGCCACGTAAATCATCCCAGGAAAGGCCAAATGACAAGGGCACCCACACACTCACGAAAAGAAGCGAGGGCACACTTACGAGCGACTACGTATTTCCCACGCACGAAACCTAAGGAAGCCCGTGATCATTTTGTCCACGGTCACCGTATGAGAGTAAGCAGGATCGTATCAGCAACGGTGCACAGAAAGGGGAGTGGAGGGCCGACTGTTCGGCCATCGGATAAAAGGAAATGCTTCCCTCGCGACCCCGGGGATGGACCTTGAGGGCATCATGCCCAGCGAGAGAAGCCAGAGAAAGACAAATACCCCATGATCGCACTTACAGGTAGAATCTTCCAAAGAAAAGCAAAGCCTGAGCTCACAGATTCAGAGAATGGGTGGGCGGCGCTGGGGGGAGGGGAGGCCAGGAGGGGCGAGGGGCGAAGGGCATCAGAAGGCCCGCACGGCCCGTGGCCAAGCGAGCGGGTCTTGGGCGGCCGTGGATCCAGCGTGGTGACACACAGGACGGCCTGTCTGGACGCGGCTGAGAGAGGGGACCCTGAACGGTCTCCTCACCAGAAAGCATCGCTAGGATGGTGTGTGGCAGCGGACGGTAACCAGACATTCGGGGACGATGGCTTCATCATAAAGACCAAATCGTGATGTCATGCACCCGAAACTAAGGTAATGCGATATGTCAATTATCTCTCAATTTTGAAAACATTAACGGAAGGCAACCAATTGTGGTTGGTCTTAAGTGGCAGAGTTAGAAGGAGGTTTTTTTTTTTTTAATTTTAAGTAAACGTTGTAGCTTAGAACAGTTTTAGACGCATGGGAAGGTTGCAAGGACAGGACAATCCCGTAATGCCGACGCAGTGTCCTCTCCGAGCATGTCCCACGTCGGTGTCGGACATCTGTAAGGTAAGGAGCCAGCAACCGCACGTGCGTGTGGCCTGAGCCACGTGCGACGCTCCACGAGGGGCTTCTCCTGGTCCAGGGCCCCATCCAGGACCCAAGACATTCAGCCGTCACACCTCCTTAGCTCCTCTGGGCCGTGACTTTCTCAGACGAGCCTTGTTCTTGACCTCGACTGTGTTGCGGAGCTCTGGTCGGATTTCTTGCTGACTGCCTCTGGATTTCGGCTTATCAAGGCTTTCCTTGTGGCGGCACTGGGGTCATGGTTTTGGGGGAGGAAGGGCACAGAGGTGAGGACCCTCCTTACCACAGCGGGCCCAGAGCACACGCCGTCGAGGGGAGCCTACAGCTACGGTGCCGGCCTTGCCGGCTGCGTGGCACCGCTCAGGGCTCCCCACGGAAACGGGCCCCCCCTTCCTCCCCGCGTCCACGCTGCCCTCTTGGGGGACGGGCCCCCCGCTTGTGGGCACGGCCCACACCCGCGGTGGGGAGGGCGGCTCCCCCCCTTGAGGGCAGAGGAGCTGCGAGCATTGTCGTGAATTCTTCTGCGTGGGACTTACTGTTCTTCGCCCGCAAGGACGGACTCATTTATTTACGTCACTATGAACTCAGGAGTATTTAGGTCAGACTTTGGGTTGTAACGCAAGGCTGTTCTATCTTGCTGCCCCAGTGCCCCCGCTCTGGCTAGCGGGGGCTCTTTTTGGCTCCCGCGTTCCCCTTCGCCATCACATCCCGCTTGTACTCCTAAACGCTGCTCGGCGCTGCACCTGGGCCCCCCGGATAATCGGGAGGAGTGAAACAAGCCCCCCGGGTTTCTCACCCGTCCTACCGGAGACAGCTCGGCTCACTGGGCACCCGCCCAAACATGCGCGAGCCCCACCCCAGGGCAGCTGCCCACCCGCCTGGCTCCTTGGGGCCATCTGGCCGGGGAAGCCCACACATTGACTCAGCAGAAGGCTTCCTCGCGATGGCGATTCCTCAATGTTCTTAGGATGCAACGATCGACTTACCCGCCTCCCCCAGCAGACTGTGCCCCGAGCGCAGGGATGGCGACTAACTCCTGTTTTGTCCCGCCGCACAGAGCCCAGGCTTGCCGGGGCGCCGTGGGTTAGTCCCTGCCTGATGGACGCCGACTGAATGCACGTGCGCATGAATGAATGAAGAAGTCCATCCCAATCCGTGACTCCGAGAGGAATTGTTTGTTCGCTCTTCTCCTTTGGGAGCAGACCATTCCCAGGGCTATGGAAGAAGCCTGGAGACTGGACGTCATAACAAACACCACTCCCTTCTCTCCATTACCCAGAGCTTCTTACATCAGTGAAGACTCATTCATTCACTCATTCGTCCGTTCTTCCATAGGTGCTAAAACCACAGAGTCAAGCAGAGATTCTGGCGTGCCCAGGGCTTTGTGGCAGCAGAGCAGGGTGGGGCAGGAGAATCCAGGTACGGGGCCCAAAGGAGGGCTTCCTAGAGGAGGTGACCCCCAGATGAGCCTCGAAAAATGGACAGAAATTTGCCTGGCAGACCCAGGGGAGGGTGTTTCGGTCAGAGAGGACAGCACGACCGGAGGGTAGGGGTCCCGCCTCTCGCCCCCGCCTCAGCCTGCAGGCGACAGCTGCAGGGAGCCCTGCTGCGCTGCTTCAGTTCCCCGAGTCTGTTCGCATCTTGACCACCTTTTCACGCACGGTTCCCCTCGGGCTAGAATGAGCAGTGGGACCAAGACACGCATTAGTGGGACCAAGACATTGCAGATAATTCAGACTCAGATTTGACGATTTCAAAACCATACAAAAACCCACACGTGATGAACCCAAAACAGCTTGTGAAAATGATCGGAGCCCCAATTCTGGGTCGCTTCCACAAAGCGGAATATTTCTCACTTAATTTTGCAGACACCTCCAGCACGAGTTTAGCCTGTTTTTATGATGGGATGCCCTTCCCCTTTGTTATCTGCTGGTCAAATACCTCCTTATCCACTGAGGCTCATTTCAAAGGTCACCGCCTCCAGGCAGCCCTCCATGATACATGTCCTCCAACCCTAGAGGTTGGAGATATTCCAATACCTCCTCTGCCCCTTCCTCCAGCATCTCGAGCATTCATCTGCTCCAGCCCAACATTCTTAATGTTCTCTTTGGGAGTCTGCCTCCCCTTCCAGTCAAGCCCTATATCTTCGTCACGGCCATGCCTCTAGCCCGGAGCACAGGGCCTGGCACCGAGCAGCTACCAGGTCCCAATAAACAGGTGTTGGTGCTACTCCCACGCAGAATCAGGGCTCTGGGGACAGGGTCGCCTCTCCATCACGGCCCTCCATGACAGCCAAGGCCCCGCCTACAGTGGCACCACGATGGAGAAACAGGAACCCGAGGAAGTTGTTCTGGCCGGGGGCCCAGCAATCTGGATCGGGGGCTATTTTGGGCCTTGGGGTTGGGACAAGTAAGCCAGGAAAGATGGGGGACGAGAAAGTGCTGACAAGGAGAGGATTACTGGAGCAAAGAAAACAAATCAATTAGCATCGTGCCGAGCGGAGGCTGGCAGACTGTTCTCCCAAATTGGGAACCAGACTATTTCCCACGGTGTATTTTTACTGTTTACTATTCCGGGCCAGCATATGGTACCTGCACCAGCTTCCGGCGGCCCACGAGGCTGGGTGTTTTGAAACCAGAGGCCATATGTTGGAGAGAAATATGGGACAGGTTCAGAGGACCAGTGGCCAGGCCCTTTGAGCCCGAGTCCCAGGACTGGCTACGTAACCCACGGGCCCCAAACGCAGGGCTCCCTGCTCAGGAAGAGTAAGGAATTCCAACGCGGCGGCGGGCAAGCATTACAGCAAGCACTAGGTCCAGGTCGCACACCCTGGAGCCTGCCCCCGTCACCCCACAGCAGTGCAGCTAATGAACTCTGGGACCCAGAGCCCCAGTGGCATGGGGGCCACTGCAGGCATGGTGCGTCTGCCCCACCGGGGGGAAGTCGGCACTTTCTCCAAGTCCCTGGGGAGCCCTGAGCTCCCAGACGCGGGACACCTGCTCTGGGCCATCGCTCCTGCTGGTTCTCAGCTCTGAGCCCAGCAGCCGTGTGCCTCCGAGCACAGTGGCCGACCCTGCTCTGTTCCCCACCGAGTGGCCATGAAATGAGCCACACACCTCCCACGCCGAGTCTTCCCTGGGATCCTGTGGCTCACGGCCCCCCTCGCGGCTGCGCTGATGATGCTCCACAGGGTGGGGAGAATACAGATTGGAGCCCCAGGACTCCGGCCGGGCCACAGCACAAACATGGGGCGGCAGGGGACAGTGCCGGCCCTGGGGGCACGCGGAGAGGGGCTTCAGGCCTCCATTATGCCCCTGAGCTGTGAGCTGTGCAGCCTTGGGAAAGTTACTGCACCTCTCTGGGCTGCCGTTTCCTCCTCTGTAAATAGAGAGGAATCCCTGCTGCCGAGGCAACCAGAGGAGTCAATGCACGAAGTGTGTAGCCGACTTAGCCTGGTGCCTGGGACACAGCGAGCATCCCGAACACGCAGGAGGTCGCCATACAGGACGACTCAGATTACTGTCCCCGCAGAAGGTCACCAAGCACCGTTGTGAGTCAGGGTCACGTAGCTGAGGCAGGTTAGTGGTGGTGAGAGCAAGGGGAAGCATATGGCCCCTGCACTGTGAGACCCCGGGACAGACGAGGGCAGAGGGCACAGAAGCTGCCCCCGGGGGAATGACCCCCCTCTCTCCAGGGCGTGGGCTGGGGCGCGGCCAGAGAGGCCGAGGGCCTTGTGGAGGGTCACACTGCCAGCCGGGGTCCGCGGCCTCGTCTCTCCCGACACCATCCGCCCTCACCACGAGCGCACATCACGGCCAGCCTGCCCAGGAAGTAGCCGCGGGCACTAGGGCTCCCTCGACCCTAGGGCACTAGGGCTCCCTCGGGGGTGCACTTGAGAGGTCCGGAGAGACCCTCCCACCTTCAAGGGCTACGAGGCCTGGCTTCCAGAGGTCTGCGGGTCCATCCAGAGCTTTGGGGATGGACTTCTGGCCACGCAAAGGGAGGGGCAGGGGGCTTTCTGTTCCTCTTCATCCTTCCCTTCTTCCCTTTGGCCCACGGTCGAGGGCGTTAAAGCAGTAAAGCATGAACTGACTCATGGAGCCGCACATCAGACCTCAGCCGGGAAACAAGCCCCCCGGGACTCCTGCCGCGGGGGAGCTCGCAGACGACAGTGGAAGGAGGTTAATGGTGGAGGTGGGGGGCCCTCCCCTGGGGCAGACTGGAGTGGCCGCGAGACCTTGTGGAAGTTTCTGCCGGAGGTGCACCGCAGGCTCCCAGTGGGGATGGGTCGGAGTTGGCCACATGAAGAAAGATACTCCGAGGGGACAGGGCCGCCCGCGTGCCATCCCGATGTGGAAATCAGGTCTCCTTCTCCACCAGGTCTGGAGACCTACCTGAACCCGGGGGGCCCAGCCGCCCTTCTCTGACCCTCCCCCACGAGCCGACGCCTCCAAGCTGGCTCCCGTCCCTGCTGGCCTGGCCGGGACTCCTGCTTGGACTGCCTGCCTGAGCCGCACCCCTGCTGTGGGAACCGCGTGTGGTCCCGCCCCGCTCAGACTGCCAAGCCGCCTTCCCCCGGCCATGGCTTCCCGCTGCGGGGCTCCCGGCCCCTCTCCTCCAGGTGGTGCCAGCCCCCCAGCCTGCCTGGCCATGGCACCACTCGCGCCCGTCAGGGCCCCCGGAGCTCCACGTTTAAAAAGGGAAACAAACAGCATCCAGAAACTATTTCTCGCCTCCGCTAGAGCTCCTTTTGGATGAGCCACAGATCTCTGGTTTCCATTCAGAACTCCAGTAAGGAGAGGATTTCTTATTTTAGTCTGCACTTTACCGAGTTTATCCCTACCAGGGTCACCGCCCCGGTCCCCGGGCTCCGTGTCATCTGCAGTTACCTATTTAAAACCCAATCACCCGGTCTATTCCTGGCCAGACAGATGTGCCCAGCGAGGGATGCAGAAAACTTGGCTTTGACGCCAGGAGGGGCAGACAGCGGAGACCAACAAATCCAGCGGCGTCTACCCTCGGGTCTTAAATTAGCAGCCGTGCACGGCATCTCATGTGTGAGTCATGATGAGCGAAAATAACTCTCCCACCCAGAGCCTCGCTCTCGCGGAGGGATGCATCCTGCTGGGATGGGCCGCACACCCTGGGATCAGACACCCAGAGTCGTCGGAGCCCTTCGCGCCAAGGACAGCCTCCGTGTGGGCAACCAGGAGCATGGAAGAGGTCACGGGACACAGAGTCTGATGGCGCGGGGCTCTGCCGTCTGTGTTCCGTGACCTTGGGCGAGTCACTCTCCTCGACCTTAAGCTGGAGACGGTAATCTCTTCCGTGCTGAGATCCCAAATTAGCTACCATGTTTGAACGTGTTAGAGAAATACCCAAGGGCTCATCATTATTTCTGTGCTTTCTTAAACCAGAAAGATCCATCATTGGAAAAGCCCAGGGTAATCTGAATTTATGCAAACACAAGCCTGCTGGGAAGCCTTCGGGGTCGCTCCCAAGGGTGGCGCTCATGACCCCGTCCCATGACATCACCCGGGTGAGCTCACCAGCTCACGGCCTGAGTTCGTGCCATCCTGGACGGCCTCCAGCACTCCCCCCAGACGCCCACGGCATGCTCACACTCAACTTAAGAATGCTTCCCACTTTGCCCGGATGCCCTTGGCCATCTTCCCTCCGCTGCAGTGAAGGTTGAGGCCTGGGGCAGACCGGAGGCTGATGTGGAGGCCACGGAGGTCGTCCGGGTGAGACAGCCCCGTGATGCCTCAGAGCAGAGAGCAGGTTCCAACGCACTGCCGCGTCGGGAGGTTAGTGGCGTCGGCACGGAACGAACACGACGGGGAGATGTGGAGACTCGCCCAAGCTTCTGGCCCGGCTGCTGGAGAGGACGGCACGGGACGAAGAGCCGGCTTAGGGCAGATTGAGCGGCGGCCTGTCGGGACCCTCGCGTCGGGGCGGGGGTCCCTGAGGGACACCTGGCGGAGGAAGGGGTCCAGGGACTGGGCATCCAGGGTGAGCGCAGTTCCCTGGAAATCTGCACTGAGGGCAGGTATCTGGAAGCCACACGGACTGGGGTCCCGGGGGTGCAGGAGCCCCTGAGGAGGGGTGGGGCAGCAGGAAAGGCAAGCACCTGCGGGCCAATGGGGGGGACCCCCTCCCCAGTCTCTCCCCTGCCCCCCGCACCTCTGCCCGCCCACCTCCTGTGGGCTTGCAGCCCAGGCCCGGAGCCCAGCCCTCCCTCCCTCAGCCCTGCTGGCCCCCAGGCCCTTCCTGCTGGGGCTCCTGCTCTAGAGGGCGCTTTCCTGACCGCAGGGCAGCCCCTGAGCTCAGAGACCACCTTCTTGGGGGGGTGGGGGGCCCTTCCTTCCACACTTAAACAGGCCCCGAAGCCCACGTACTCCATGGTCTTAAAAACAATTATTAACACTCTCTGAAAACATCCGCTTACATTATTATGATCTTTTTAATTGTGGCGAAGATCCATAACACAAAACTCACCATTTTAACGCTCTGCGCATACGGTTCAGCGACATCAGAGTCAGGGTGACATAGCCATCGGCCAAGGAGCTTTTCCAGCTCCCCAGCCCTCCTTTCATGTTGCGTCTCCTCCGAGTTGCTGTCCGCCCCCCAAGACCACGCTGTCGGGATCACATCCGTCCTGCTCACTGCTGGATCCCAAGCCCCCACCTGGGACACGGCAGATGCTCGGCCGATCGGTACTGAACGCTCTAGAAAAACTAACTCACAGCGAAGTCTCTTTCTGGCAAATGTTACCAGATGGGGGGCAGGGGGGTGTGCTGAGAGCAGCCCTCTGAGCCCCCCCCACCCCGCCTCCTGGGACTGAGCCTTCGGCCCCCACCCACACCCCCATCAGCCGTCAGCCTCCAAGTCCCTGCTCAGACGTCCCAAGGGCTTCAGGGCTGGCCTGACCCGCGGAACTCTCTGGAACCATTCCACCCGATACAAGGGGCTGACCTCGGCTCCTTTTTCTCAGACCAACCCACCGCGGGCCTTCCTTCCAGCCACTGACTGGTCAGAAAGTTCGTTCGGCTGGCTCCGGCCCGAGCCTTGAGACATCTCAGCCCTGACCTAACCAGCATCCAGGGCCTTTGCTAAGACCCCGAAGTGGCCCTGAACTTGGCCCCGACACACGGGTTCTCATTTTTCTGTTACAACAGCGACGAGGCGGGGGGATGTGTCCTGCTCCGTTTCACAGAGAACACCCAGAAACGAAGAGGGGAAAGGACCCACGCAGGCCCACTCAGCCTGAGAGCCGCTACTCGGGAGCGCCACTCCGCTCGGGCCGAGGCCAACCCCTCCCCCCCCGCCCGCCCCCGTCTGCGGGTCAACCCTCGAGCTGACGGGCATCTAGCGCAATTCAGGAAAACGTCCACACAGACACAACTACGGAAGGGATTTGCAGGAAAAGGCTGGCTCAGGCTTAATTACTGGCCTGACAGTCACTCACGGGCCAGGAAACCTCCCCGAGAACATCTGTAAATTTAACAGAGAGGCGAACCTTTTCCCTTTGGCCGGAAGCAGACTTGGAACGTCTCGCGTCGATCGATAGTAACTAGATAAGGCAAACATATTTCAGGCCATAAAAAAAAAAAGAGTTTGTCACCACTGTTTTATATCCTTGATTTATTAATAATCTTGCCCACCGCCTTTGGGACACGAGAGGCCCCCGTGGCCCCTCCCCCATAATTATGGATGATCTCTGTTCTCTAAAGGGGCTCACGCCGCGGCTTTGGAGCGAACGCGGTCTGATTGTGTTTCGTTGGCGGGCTGAAGGTGTTTTGCAGACAAAGCTAAAAGCCCGCTTACTGGGGCGGAGGGTGGCGGACGGCTAATTCTCCGGGGCGACGGGTTCTGGAAGACTGTCTTGTCTCAGGATGGCCGTATTAACTCCGTACGATCAGCTCTGCGACAGTCTGCGCCTTCATCCGCCCCCTGATGGAACAGCGACAAGCAAGAGGACATAGGTCTGTCTCCGCTTCGTGTCTCCGGCGGGGACGCCTCCTTGGGAAAGATGGTGGCTTTCAGAAGCAACTGGGGGATCCCCGCAGGCTTTCTCCTCAAACATTTGAGAACAGAGACCAAGGCAGGATTGCCAGCACTGGTCAGGTGGGTGAAAATGTCGTGACCCAACAGCAGTCACTCTCCTCCCCTTCCCGGGAGCTGAACGTCTGACCTGAGCCCATGTCTGCACCCGGCGGTCAAGGCCACGGTCGTCAGTGCGAGGGCTGTTGACAGTCTGTGGTCACAGAAGCAAGTGGAAAGGCCTCATCTGGGTGAGGACCCCGAATTCTCAGCTGGGCAAGCCCCGGCGAGTTCCGGTAGCCGACATCACCTTGAATCATGGCTCACCGGATTGAACCATTTCTGGGTTATGTAGAGTAGATAACAGCACGGGTCATGACATGCTTGTACGTAGCATGGATTGAGCGCTTACTGTATACCAGGCACTACCCCGAACATTCTCTATAGAGTTGGACAGTCCCCAATGAGGTAGTTACTACCATTACCCCTAATGGGCTGGGCGCTTCCCGGGGCTGAAGAAGAGCCTGTAGAGACTGAGGAGTGAGCAGGGTGTGAGGACCAGAGAGGACACTACGAGGGAAGCCACAGGCCAGCAGTAGTGCCACTAACTGTCAAAGGTGGGGGACTGGTGTCCCTGGGCATCAGTGACCATCAGAGGTGGGGCTCTGGTGTCCCCGGGGACCGCTGATCATCAGAGGCGGGTTGTGGTATCCCCAGGGACCACTAACTGTCAAAGGTGGGGAACTCGTGTCCCCAGGCATCACTGACCATCAGAGGTGGGGCTCTGGTGTCCCCGGGGAAGGAAGAGGTGAGGGGTAATGTCATCTTTCATCCCCTCTTTCTGTCTTCTTAGCCACCTGCCATCAGTCACCAGAGAGTCCTGTGGCTTCTACTCCTTAGGGTCAGGGAGTGGCCGCAGGGTTAGCACAGAGGCTAAGTGGTGAGAACAAACACACGGCGGTAATGAGAGAGATGAGTGGTCTCCTCTGTCAATTCCTTCTCATCCTTCCACCGCAAATGAACGATGATTTAATTAGAGTTCTTGGGGAAAGAGTTCTGGAGTAGGGGACTTCCCGAGCGCTCTCGGCGGTCACGTGGAAGCCGTTGTGAACCGAGGCTCCAGTTCCCGGTGAGGACCATCGGCGTGGATGTTTGCAGAAGGAGAAGTATGGACAAGCGCCCGGCATGCAGGCCCCCAGGACCCCAGCCCCACGGCACTCACGGTGGCGACCTGGCCCGCTCCCCTCCCACGGGCACGGATCAAGGAGAAGGTCAGGGTGGGGAGGTGGCGCAGGGCAGGTCCAGTCGCCTCCTGTCACTCAAGACAGTGACACCCAGGAATAGGTGGCCAAGGTGCATAGCCTCAGCTGGTGCCGGCCAGACCAGCACACTTTTAATGTTGGATTGCTACAACAGTGTCCTTGGATACCTCTAGTGACGAGGGGCTCCCTACGTCACAGATGGCATCAGTATTTTTCTTTATAACAAGCTCAACTCCGCAGGGCACAGAAAAAAGGGCTTTGAAATCCCAGACCTCTGCTGACTTCTGGCCATGCGCATACACGAGGCTGACCTTGAGTCAGTTCAGTGGTCCCAGGAGCCCAGATCCCACCCTTGCAGGAGTGGGGGCACCATCCGCCCTCCCTGCTTCCCTCTCTGGCCTCTCTCTTCGACCAAGCCTCAGGCTGAAGAGGCCCCTACAGCCTGGCACGGAGCACAGAGGTCCCTGGCTTTCCTCAATGGCGGCTCTGTCCCCCGTGGGAGCCAACCCGGGTGAGGGGCGACGCCCTGGGACAGGGCGAGGGTATTTCTGGGCCCTCCTCAGCCCAGAACGCCATTAAACTCCCACCCTGTCCCTGATTTACTGGCCGTGTGCAGATGTGAGCATGTGCACAACTCACCACGCCCGGCGGGCATCACGGCAGGAACAACAGCGAACGTAGAAATAATGGTAACAGGAATACCACGCGTGGGGGAGGGGCGCTCCCGGAGGCCAGACGCTGCTCTGAGTGCTCTGTGCGCGCTCGCCACCGGCTCCGCCCGAGGGGATCTTCTGGGGCTACCCCCGCTTCCCCGAGGGACGGACACCCTGCCCAGAGGCCCGTCAGCTCATTGGAAGCCGAGCTGGTGAGGGAGCCCGGAGAGCACCCTTTCTTTGATCTCAGAAGCAGCAGAGCCTGGGAGACTGACCTGCCTGGCAGCCCCGGGGGAGATCAGGCAGCACAGCAGTGGGGGAGAGACCCTGCTGTGGGACGCCCCATCCTGGTCCTTCCGCTTACTGACCCCCAGGCCGGCACTGCCCGTCTAATCTGTGCGAGAGAGCAATCAGCCGATCTGTAGGCCGACCAGCGGAAACCAAGCAAACCCAGCCTGGCCAGGAGCGCCAAGCCCCTGTCACAGACACAAGGCTGGCGGATACCTCTGCCTCGTGACTGATGCTACGGGGAGTACGGATCCCCCACCCTGTCCGGGCCAGCCACCAACGTCTCACAGCGGACCCCTTTCCCAGAAAATTGCCCTCTGCTGACAGGAGCCCCTCACCTGGGAACTTAAACCCTCCCCTGGTGGTCCACACACAGGGCTCCATGAGGAGAGGGGGGAAGGCTGGCCTCCTTGCCTCCAAGGGGGCCACTCTGGTTTGTGCTCCTGAACTTGCTGCCTGCCGATCAGGCCTAAGTCTGACTGTGCCCGAGAGCACCTCCTTCCTCAGCTGCTTCTTCCCTCAGGGTCCTCCTGAGTGTTCACCCTCAGGACATCAGCTGCACTGAATCCCTGCCTCAGGCTCTGCATCTGGGGAAGTCGACCACAGACTGCTTCATTTCCTCAAAGCAGCCAACTCCCCGGGTAGCGGGAAGGTCCTGAAGAGCAGGGGCTCTGGCTGTCTTGGCCACTCTGTGTCCCCCGGGGTCTGGCACGCGCAGGGGGAACTCCATAGTTTCCATAGGGTGCGCTGTGGGAAAGGATGAGGACTCACTGTGAATCCGGGCCAGGACCCCTTCTCATGGTGCAGTATCCTGATGTGTCTCAAGTCACACACACATACACACAGAAGCACACATGTCCGCACGTGCACACACACACACAACTATGTTCCTAAAAGCAGCCCCTAACACAAGCGTAGTGAGACACGAGTCGCAGCCTGACACCTGTTCTTGGCGGAGCCTCTAGACCCCCCCCCTTAGGAGGGCAAGCAGGGAAACGACACCAGATGGTTCCCCATCAGGACTTGGAGCAGGGAGGGCAGTCACCTAGTCCAAATGCCTTCCTTACTTTATTGTCGGGGACACTAGCATCCTAGGAGAGAGAGTCACTTCTCTACCTCGCCACAGTCCACATCCCGGGCTGCCTAACACGGATGCCAGGACAGGAGACCCTCCCCACAGGAGACTTCCCCTCCTGTCCCTGGGAAGGGACTGAAGAGGTGGCCAGTCCGGGGCGGAAGGCTTCCGGGCTATTTGAAGAGAAGCACCTGCTGGGATGCGGCGTGAGGACGTGGGGTGGCTGGACCAGGGTCCGGGCTGATCGGGCACGAGGTCGGCGGGTTTGGGTCACAGCAGCTCAGAACTTGCAGATGCCCTTGACCTCGAGGCTTTCAGCCTGCCTGGGGGTGGTGCCTCCCTCTGGAGGGCTCTGAGTGTAATGCGTCTGAGGTCCATTAGTAATGACTTCCAAGGGTCACGGGGACAGCAGGAGACCCGAGTATAGAGTTGAGGGTGACACAGCAGGGCCGGCAGGTTAACTGGGGTGTGTCCATGGTATGTGAAGCCGTGGAACTGGGTAGGGTCATGAGGAGAGGGGGACAAATGGGAGATTGGTGAACACCCCACCCTCACGGCTGGGAACCCCAGAGGGAAAGTCCCAGCTGAGAAGACAAGGCAGAACGGAAGGAAAGTGGGTGACACAGAGTAAGCATGACTCGCCCCCTCTTACTGGTAAGGAAATTGAGCTCAAAAGACTTAGTCCCCAGAAGCACAGCCAGGGAGGGTGGGGCCAGATTTTGAGCTCAAGATTCTTGACCTTGAACTTCAGAACCAGAAGTATTGCTTGGAATACCCTTCCTTCTTACATATGGCCAACACCTGTACATCCTTCAACAGCCAACCCAAAGGTCCCCTCTTCTTTTTTTTTTTTAAGATTGATTGATTGATTGATTGATTGATTTGACCGAGAGAAACACAGCAAGAGAGGGAACACAAGCAGGGGAAGTGGGAGAGGGTGAAGAAGGCTTCCAGCCAAGCAGGGAGCCCGAAGTGGGGCTCAATCCCAGGACCCTGGGACCATGACCTGAGCCAAAGGCAACCAAAGGTCCCTCTTCTATGAAATACTGCCTGCTGCATTATGGTGACCAATCCTGCATTGTAGTTGCACTGAATCTTATACACACCTCTGCTTCAGAATTTAGTCCACCTCAGGAGAGGGATGTGTAATCTAACCAGGCTGTGAGCTCCTTGAGGTCAGGGAATGTGTTCTATTACCACCCCACCTCCCTGCTTGCCCAGAAGC
Source organism: Nasua narica (assembly GCA_028533885.1). NCBI lineage: Eukaryota > Metazoa > Chordata > Mammalia > Carnivora > Procyonidae > Nasua > Nasua narica. Next base: position 2,920,683 of record CM052800.1, read on the forward strand.
TTGGCATATGAGGAGCTCTATAAGGCTTGTTGAATGGAAGGATGGATGGATGGATGGATGGATGGATGGATGGATGGACGGATGGAGGGATGGATGGATAGATGGATGGATAGATGGATGCATGGACGAATGGATGGATGGATAGATGGATGGATGGATGGATGGTTGGATGGATGGATGAACAGATGGAGGGATGGATGGATAGATGGATGGATGGACGAGTGGACGGATAAATGGATGGGTGAATAGCTAGACAAATGGAGGGATGGATGGATAGATGGATGGATGGATGAATGGACAGATAAATGGAAGGATGGATAGGTGGACAAATGGATGGATGGATGGATGGATGGATGGAAAAATAGATGGATGGATGGACGGGTGGACAGATGGATGGATGGATATATGGATGGATGGATGATTATATGGGTAGGTAGGCAGTTGTATATATGGATGGGACAATCAACAGACAGCTAAATATACAGATAAATAGCTTTTGGGTGGGTGGTTGGATAGATGGATGGCATCTGAAAGACAATAAGATCTGCAGTCAAAACATTCAGAACTTGGTCCTGGCCTCACTCTTATGAGTTGCCTGGCAGGCACCACAAGGCCCCCAGGGCTAGGGCCCTGTGCTCCTCACCTTTAGGGGTGACCAGTTGTCTCCCTGCTGGGGCTCCATGAGGCTCAGCGGGGCCATGAGAGCAGCTCAGGGAGCGCACGAGGCTGAGGACATGTGAGGCAGCCCCCGGGAGCCTGGCACGATAGGGACCACCGCAGAGCTTTCTGTGCCAGAAATCGCCTCCAAAACGTACATCGAGGAGACATCATCTCCACATGGCTGGCTTTCAAACCAAGTAATTAAGTGGTTTTACCATCCATTTTTAAAACAAGCTCTTTAAGTTTTGAATATAAAGCATGTCCCTCTAATAGCCAAGTTGTTCTGTTTTGTGATTTCTATTGCAATGGATTTTATAATTAGGCAGAAAAAAAATCTATTCCAGGGCTGAAGCTACTTTCTCAAACTCACTGTTTGGGGAGAGTCAAAGAAGCCTCTGGACAAGACTATTCTCTCGCTGGGGCTGTTGTGGGGCATCGTGGTCCTGGGGCCATCCAGCACGTCCGACCTCATTGTGCTCCAGGCCTGCTCTGGAGGCCGGAGTCCAGCCCAAGTGAAGGCTGACAGAAAACACAGCATGCCTGTTTAAATCTCAATTTCTGATAAACAAGTAAGCTTTTAGTATAAGTAGTTCCCCAATGTTGCATATTTTTAGTATAAGTATGCCATATTTGTGATGGCATACCACATTTCAGTATTTGTGATGCTGAAAATAATTTACTGTTTAGATGAAATTTAAATTTAACTAAGTGTGTTTTGTTTTGTTTTGTTTGCTCAATCTGGCAACGCTGTGAAGGACTCGAGCCCCTGGAGTGGATGGCACAGGCCTGCTGCTCACCTCTGGCCGGCCCGGAGGTCACAGGGGCCCTTCATGGCCTCAGTGGTAAGCATCAAGATGGAGGATAATTCTTCGGATCTGTGGCAGGTCAGAGGAGTCACCGAGCCTCCCTAGGGTAGTTAAGGAGGGCTTCCTGGAGGAGGTGTCCTTGAAGGATGAATGAGTTACTTGGGGAACATTATTTTAGGAGAAAGCTATTTCAGGTGCTGGAAAAGTAACATTGGGGGGCACAAGGACACTTGGTGGATATGTTAGGATTTGGGGGGCATTGGCACTGAGAGGGCTTGGGGGGATATAACACCCTCCCTCTGAGATTATCCAGGATGTAATATGGCTGCTATTGCCTGACAAAGGATTTTATGCACATTTTAAAAGGTGGAAGTAGCCCCCAGGGCATGTTCCTTGAGGAATGGTTGGCATCTTTTTTATCAGGAAAAAGATTTCCCTTCCTCCAGGCCAAGGTAGCCCGCTTCGGAGTTCATAGCCTGGCAAGTAGATTTCAGCCCCATTCACCCACAGTGAAGTGCCCCTGTGCAGTGCGCAGCCTGCCTAATGGTGTGTGGTGGCCTTGATTTTAAGTCCTGCATGGGTGGGTCCTTGGCTCTCTTGCTCACTGCTGTATCCCCAGAACCTATACAGATGTTAGATAAATCTCTGATAAGTTAGTATTGAGTGGGTGAGGGTGAGTAGATGGATAGATGGGTAGATGGGTGGATGGGTAGATGGATGGATGGATACGTGGACAGATGGATGATGGATGTGGATGATATGTGGATACATGGGATGGATGGATGATGGATGGATGGATGGATGGATGGATAAATGGATGATGGATAGATACATGGATGAATGATGGATAGGTTGATTGATGGACTGGATGAATGATGGATGCATGCATGGATGAACAGATACATGGATGGATGAAGGATAGATGGATGGATGGATGATGGGTACATGGATGGATGGATGGATGATGAGTACATGGATGGATGGATGGATGGATGGATGGATGATGGGTACATGGATGGATGGATGGATGGATGATGGGTACATGGATGGCTAGATTGGATGGGTGATGAATACATGGATGGATGGATGAAGGATGCATGGATAGATGATGGATGGATGGATACATGGATAGAGAGAAGAATGGGTGGGCGATGAATGGATGGATGGAAAGAGGGATGGATGGTTGAGTGGCTGGATGAATTGTAAGTTTCAGGATGGCAGGATCCAGACCCACCATCCAGAGCCTCACATCTAGGTGCTGAGCAGCTGCTTGCACTAGGAAATCAAGGAACAGCGGCGGAACTGGAGGAACCCCCATTTTCCAGGACCTGGGCTATTTCCACGAGCAGTTTTCATAAGGGTCATATCTGGCAAATTGTGTGGGATGCATGTGCTCCTTTGGGGTTTAGTGGGCCCCCTTCTCTGAGGCTAACCTCAGAGTTATGTGTATATCGGGGCCAGACTGTCCCTTAGTTGGTGGATGTGACTCCTACCCTCCTGTGGGGACAGATTGCCTCCGAGGGAGAGCGCAGAGATGATCAGACTCAATAGCCCCACTGAGCAGCCGTCCACTGCCTCCTTTGTTTTCATTCCTTCCTGCTCTTTTTCCGCGGGTTATTTAGGTCATCTTAGAAGTCCCCTTGCATTTTGTGCATGTGTGTGCACGCATGCATGCACAGAGATGGGGCACCAATTAAGACTTTTTAATCCTTTGTGTGGAATAAAGATCTATTTTTCAGGCAGATGACCTCGCCTGGGATCCCCAGTGCTTGTTCATGCTTGTGTTCCACAAACCCTCCTTCTGCCCAGAATGTTAGGCTCCCCCTCGGAGCGTAGTGGCCCCAGTGTCTCCAGCCCTGGCTGGCCCTGGGACCTGTGGCTCCTCTCCATAAGGGAGGGGTGGGGAGGAAGAGCCCTGCCTTCAGGTGCAGGGAGCACTGGCCCGAGAGCCCTTACTGCTGGCCTTGGTCCTAGCCTAGCTTGGAGAACAGCTGCCCTCCCCCACTGCCTCCCCTCCCTCCTCCCACCCCTCAAGTTAAAGCTGTGTTTTCTCGCCGGTGCCTATGGTGGGGCAGGCCCTGCACCAGAGCTCAGCTTGCATTATCTCCCTCGTCCCAGCAGCTACCCATGGGGCAGGATTAAATGGTATAATGGATGGGAAAGTACATGGCAAATTGGAAATCGCTGTAGCGATGTGAAGGGTTATTAGAGATAGTGCTTTCTGCAGCATGCCAGGCCCGATGGAGAGCCTAGGTGTGGGTCAGCGGCCGGGGGCGAGGGGAGGTCTTCCTGCAGGGACATGAAGCCCCGCCCAGCCATAGGAGGGGGGATGAGGCCAGCACAGCAGGCCTGGCTTAGGACCTCCCTCGGGTTGCAGGTGACAACCTCCTTCCCACCTGCTGGGGACGCTGAGGGGCTTAGGCAGAGGCCTTTCCTCGGGGAGATGGACACGGCCGGCCAGCTCCCCCTGTCCCCACACTGGCCTCGGATGGGGGGCAGGGCAGCAGGAAGGCGTCGCTCTGGGGCGGGAGGGATGTGCGGGAGGAGGGGCGTCTCACCCCTGCGCCATCCCATCCCCGTCTCCACGCCCTCTCCTCCCTCCCAGGCCTGAGGCACCCTCCAAGCACCGGTGCAAAGCCAAGCACATCCCATCCCCACGTCCCCTTCTGTTCAGCAGGTGCTCCCGACGTGACAAATGAAGGGCAGAACCAAGAGCAGAACCCAAGGGCGCCAGTGGGAGGGGGGGAGGCTCAGTCAGTTAAGCATCCGACTCTTGATTTCGGCTCAGGTCATGATCTCAGGGTCCTGGGATTGAGCCCCACATCGGGCTCCCTGCTCAGCAGGGAGTCTGCTTGAGATCCTCCCTCCCTCTTCCTCTGCCCCTCGCCCGATGCTCTCACGCCCTCTCTCTCTCTCTCAAATAAATGAATAAATATTAAAAATAAAAGTAGAAAAGAGAAGAGCCCAGAGCCTGCGCCAAGCAGGACCCCTGCTCCCGCCTCACGTGCCTCGGGGACCAGGCTCGGCACACTTGCTCTGAGAAGAGCAGAGTCAATCCATTAGCCTGCGGGCCACACGCCCCCGGTCCTAACCGCGCCACTCGGCCACGGAGCCAAGAGCGGCCACGGCAGCTTCTAGACACGCGGCTGTGGCGCACGCGGTGGGGCCTCGCGGACGTCCGTGAGCGGATGCTCAGTGCGCCGGTGTCTCTGACTCAAACGTGTACGTGACCTGGGGGTCAGGCAACAGCAGAGGGCAGGGGGAGATGTCCCCCACGCCCCCAGGCAGGCCCAGCTGGGCACTCGTGTCGGATTTCCGGAGGGACCCGGCGGCAGCAGCAGCAAGGGACTTCCCCCGCAGGCCAAGGCACCCCCGCCCCCTGCGAGTCCATAGCTCCGAGGCCCAAGTTCCTCCGGGTTTTGCTGACTTCCGAGCTTCAGGCAATGCTCCACCAAATGCCACGGAACACTAGGTCCATGGCAGGTGCCACGGCAAGGTGCCAAGGAGCCTCCGGTCTCTATCTCGGGCAGCTGCCCGCAGCGGGCCCTGCTGGGTGCTGTGCTGAGTGCCGAGTGCAAGCTGTCTTACCGAATTCTGGGCGCCCCACCCCCATTTCTCCTTTACCCGGGTGTGTGCACACGGGGGGCGGGGGCCTGAGGGAGGGCTGCTCGAAATCTTTATGAACGCCCCGAACAGAAATAAGAGAACACCTCCGAATCCCGCACCCACCCCCGGCACCAAGTCCTGCGCACCCGGGGTTCGCCGCTCACACCCTCCCCGCCTTCCTGCTCCCCGCGCCCCTCCCCCAGGACCAGGCGGGTCCCGGCACCCCCCCATCCCGACACTTAGCGTCTCTCCACTTGGGGCCCTTTGTTCGACCAGCGGTGTGGGGCCCTTTGAGAGGCTCATGGGAGCAATGGCCTGGCTGCCTGGGAAAGCGGGTATATGGAACAAGCGGTTACACGCATGCACGCACGCACCCGCAAGCACCCGCACGCACCCGCACGCAGGGCTGAGGCGGCGGGGTGCGGGTATCCTTGACCCCCGAGGCCCCTTCTCCAACAACCCCCACCGGCCACAGCTAACGGCCTCTTCGGGATACATTGGATGTTCTGCGATTTCAGAGCTGGAAGGGTTTCCAGAACAGTCCTCAGCACTGAACCTCACTTAGCACGTCTCACGGTAATTAGTGTGGGGTCCCGAGGAGGCCGTCGCGAAGAGGGCATTAGGGGGCTAATCATCGGTCTCAGATTGAAAAACAGGCCCGCAGAGGAGTGTGGTCACGAATTTACTGGAGCTCTTCGCCTTGACCGCAATTGCCAAATAATGAAGGAAAATAAGATGCCAAGTCGCATTAGCCAACAATAAAATACAAAGCACGAGGGGGATAGCTTCTGCATTCAGAGCTGTCAGCGCTGCCCAGAGGGGGACCAGCAAGCCCCTCAGGCCGGCTCGGCCCCATCTACCCCCCGAAGCTTGGCCCAAGTGGACGGGGGTGCGGGGTGACTCGACCAGCCCCCAGCTCTGGAGCCCGCACCCACCCTCAGCACTGCTCTGGTCCCGATGCCTCCTTGCTGGTCGCTTACATGCCGCCCTGGACCAAGGACACACTGTAGGACATGGTTCCTGCCCTCTGGGAGCTCAGGTCCAAAAGAGGAAAAGTCCTTGATCACCAAGTGGGGAAAGGATGTGAAGAGGCCATAGGGGCTGTGGCGTAGAGCCCGGTGGAGGACTATCTAAGTCTGCAGGGTGCTCTCAGTCAGGCTTCCTGGAGGCGGTGACAGCGAATGCGGAAGACTCCCCAGGGGGAGCAGAGGAGATGGCGGGTGGGCCGGCCCCACAGGGGGATGGGAGGCCTGCCAGCGTGAAGGTGCACACGCAGGGCTGGAGGTTGGGGGGAGCCCTGTCCCCTTCCAGCCTCCACAGACCAACCAACACGAGTTACAAGAGCATCAAAGTGGGGCCCACTAGGCTGTAGCCTCTTATTTTTCCAAGGATGTTATTAAAAGAAAACCACCACCTTCAACCACCAATTCATAGAAGAAAGGACATTTATTCTTACTCTATTTTACTCGAGAGAGAGCACGTGCATGCACGCACATGTGCAAGCAGGGGGAGGGGCAGAGAGAGAGCAAGAAAGAATCTCAAACCAACTCCGCACTGAGTGTGGAGCCTGATGTGGGGCTCGATCCCGTGGACCTGCGATCATGACCTGAGCCAGTTGGACATGACTGACTGAGCCATCCAGGCGCCCCAAGAAAGGACCCTTTAAGCATTCCCAAAGCAGGAAGGAGCCGCCTTCAGATAGAGGACACATTTTCCTGGGAGAGGCCACTGGCGGACCTCAGAGGCCAGCTCCTGCCCAAGTGTGGGGCTAAGGGGGAAGCCGATAAGGCACCAATCCACATGGGGACGTGGTCAGGTCTGGGCCCGGAGCAGGGCTGACCCTAGAGGTGGCGTGAGGGGCCAGGGCTGCTGGCCAAGGGGGCAAAGGGCTCCTGCCTGGTCGTCTCTGTCGGTGCCCAGGAGTGAGCAGGCTCGAGCCTTGACCCCTGACTGAGCATGGGGACTTACACTGCCTTGAAATCCTCTCTGCTCCCAAATCCTGGTGACCCAGGCTGGCCCAGAGCAGAGCCAAAGAGACTTCATGGAAATCTCACATCCGCCGGGGATGCGGTTGTCTGGGGAAAAACTCACTTCCTTCTTCAAGCCCCAATTTTGTCTGTGAGGCGGGGCTAGGAATTCTTGTCACACGGAGCTGTCGTCGTTAAGGACGATGCCAGCTCGCCTTTGTAAAGCCCAGGGTCCGGGAAGCGCTCAGTACCAAGCCCAGAGGCGCAGGAGGATGGGGGCGTGGCTCACAGAGGGCTCCTCGGAGGACTGACACTCACTGAGCAGGGAGGAGGGACAGAATTCCTCCATGTGACCCCTCCACCTCACCATGGGGACCCCAGCCTCCAGATCGGAGCGTGTCTCCATAAAAGCACACAAGGAGTAACCTGTCTCAAATCCAGATGTCTGAATGCTGGACACCGTTTTCCTTTCCATTACGGGAAAGTCAACAAAAGACGCATAATGATCCCGGAACACAGAGAGCTGGGTTTCCAGCACGGCAGCCCCTGTGTGGGGCTACGTCACACTGTCAAGTACAATGCCGAAGTCAGAAGCTCTCAGCAGGGCTTTCTGTCAGTGACCAGGTAACCGGAAGACCGGTTCTGGATCTGGGGCTCTGCGCGCTTTCAAAGGAAGAGCTCAGTTTCTGGATCTGGGGCTCTGCGCGCTTTCAAAGGAAGAGCTCAGTAGGAAGTGCACGATTCACGAGGGGCCAAACAGCCGCCCTCTTCATCCGGGAACGCAGTCAAAGGATCCCCGACAGCCCCAGGGGCCCCCATAACATTTAGCGGACACTGTGACTGCACCCACTCACATGCCAGTGAAGGTCACACTGGGGTCCTCACCAACACCTTGGCGCTCACCTTCCTAGTGACACCGCCATGGACCTTGTGCAGAGGGTGGGCGGGGTGGACACAGACGGGCCAGGTCTAGCAGGACCCGAGGATGCAGCCCTGAAGCCAAAGGACGTAGCGCCCCATTCTGGAAAAGGTGTAGAAGCTGCCCCTTCTTAGAAGTCCCCTGCCAGAAAAAGGTGCTCCGGAAAATTCCCCTGGGGCAAATGCATCTTCCAGGTCTGGGACGCAATCTGTCCCCGTGAAAAGCCAAGAGCAAAGGGTCAGAGCGAGATGCCAGAAGGCTAGGGGACCCTTTCGACACTTGAGTTACAATCACTGGAGTCTCAAGGCCGCAGAGACAATCGCTTAATAAATATCTTAGGAAATGCAATCCACAGTCAAATGGGTTTGAAAGGATATTAACCTTGGCTAGATGGACCTGAGGCTCTCGGGCCATAAATAGCAATGCATCCCGCCACGTGGGGTCACTCCCGCAGCTCGCCTGAGTTAGCAGATCCTTCTCTCCAGCCCGGGGACCCCACCTGTGTCCCTTCTGTATCCGTGGCCGTGCTGGTCCCCAGACCATCCCCACCAAGACCACCACCCAGAGGACTGTATGCGGGCTTTCCGGGTTGCTCCACTGCCTGATCTTCTAGGAGCAGCAGCCTCTCCCCCCCAGCAGAGTGCCCCATGCCCCACCCACCCCCACCTTGACTTAGCTCCCCCCACACCCCCCTCCAGGACCAACACCAACTGCCAAATGCAGGAGGACTGGGACTGACGGGAGAACACAGGCACGTGTGAAATAGCATGTTATCCAGAAAAGTCCCCCCGGGGAGACTCCCTTTTACCAGCAAGATGGCACACTCAGTGACATTAAAATCTTTCCCATGGAAACCACAATAAAGCTTGATTGAATGTATCTTAAAATATTTTGAACGTGCAGGGTCGAGTTGTTAAGGAAATAGGAATCTTTGGGGGTCAAATCCCAAAGAGGTCATGGAGATGGAGAGCAGGGGGTTAGCGTCGATGGCCCCCAGGGGACCTTCGAATAAGAGAATCACATTAGGAAGAATAACATCCTTCTAATAACAGAACCCTCACTTTTCAGCTGGACACGTGATCCTACACCATACAGCCTCTACTTCCCAGACTCCCCTGAAACCCGGGGTGACCTTGTAACTAAATTTGGTCCAAGAATGTGAGCAGAAGTACTGCGCGAAGCAGGGGAGAAGTGTCCTGGAGATGACAGCGGGCTGTTCTTTACCCCTTTCATTCTTTCCAGTAACTGGACTATGCACATAATGTCTGGTGCAGCAGCAGCTATTCTGGACTGTAAGGCCCTTGGAAATGGAAGCCGTGCTGACTGAAGCATAAAGAGCCCTCAGCCCTGCACTGACCACCTCAGACTTGTTGGCCCACAAGAAATAAAGAAGCTGGGGCACCTGGGTGGCTCAGTGGGTTAAAGCCTCTGCCTTCGGCTCAGGTCATGATCTCAGGTTTCTGAGATCGAGCCCCACACCAGCCTCTCTGCTCAGCAGGGAGCCTGCTTCCCCTCCCCTCTGCCTGCCTCTCTGCCTACTTGTGATCTCTCTCTGTGTCAAATAAATAAATAAAATCTTAAAAAAAAAAAAAAGAAAGACGCTAATAAAATTCTATCTTAACTAAGCCACTCTGGTTTGGGTTTTTATGTTACTCATGGCTAAAGTGGATCCCAATACAACAGGAGATCTTGGATCTCTGTTTTGATGGCTGCATGAGATGCTGGGAGTCAGGGGACAAAATCACGAAAGGAAGTTAATAACAAGAATACTTCTGCCTAAAGTTGGGGCCCAAAGACCTACACGTTTGGTACTAACGTGAGCTAGAGATAAATCCATGGTGTAGAAGGAAACCTGCCTGTCTTTACCTCATCCCTGGGAAGAAGAGAAAAGCACACACACACACACAGACCAAAATCATTGCTAGACGGATGAAAGTTCCCTGATTTGATGATAAACGGTTCTACCTACAAGAAAGATACAATATTGTAACGTTCCCAGCTTGTAAGAGAATAATCAAAACAACCCCAAAGTAGACAGAACTTCAAGCAAAAAAATTCACAAATCCACACTCGGTGGAGAAATACCACCACGCCTTTCTTGACAAGAGCTAAGCTGACAAAAGTCAGTAAGAATATAGAAGATTGGAGCCACAGTTTTAACGAGCTCGATCCAAGGATAGACCTGGATATATATAGGTGTGTATATATATATCCCAGTATATATAGGTACATACAGGTTCTAACCAACAGAGAGCTAGAGAACACACCGCTTCTCCCGGGGGCTTCGGAAGCACTCAGGATAATACACTGCGCGCTCTGTCAAAAAGCCCGTTTCTACCGATTTAAAGGACTCATCAGGCCATGTTCATGTTCACCACCTGCGTAGGTGGCAGAGCAATGCCCCCTCCCCCAGATGTCCGTGCACTGACCCTCACTGCCTACAAATATCTCACACGGCCAAAGGGATTCTGCATATGTGATGAATTTGAGATCCTGGGATGGGAAAGGACCCTGGATTATCTGGCCTCCTGTGACCCCAGGGTCCTTACAAGGGGGAGGCGGGAAGGTCAGAGAATGGCGGGGGGCGTGGCCAGGCCAGCAGACGGCCGGAGTCCCACGGACAGGCTGTGCAGAAGCCGAAGGAGCCACCACCATGCTCTCCCGTGGCGCCGGCAGGAGGGGGCCACCCTGTAGACACCTTGATCCCAGCCCAGTGAGACCTATTTCATACTGGTGACCCCAAAACCATAAGAGAACAGACTCCCGTTGTTCTGAGCCACTGACTTAGTATGACCCGGTCACAGCAGCAGCCGGAAGCTCGTACAACACGCAATCGGCTTAGAAACTAACTAAAGAAAGGTTGCACGAAACCCCGCCTACATTTAAACATTTGGGATACGTTCCCTGGGTCTCCCCAGGGTTCTGAGATCGCCCCCGCTGGCCCCCTTATCTCTCCCCAGGGATGCTCTGCTCCTGGGCTGTATCCCAACCACGGCCAGAGGTGCCAAACGGAACTGTGTACAGAAGAATCTGGGGGGCAGCCTGGAGGCGGCAACAAGAACAACAAAAGAATCCATGGCCGGGGTGGTTTCGTGGAAGATGGTGCGGGGCCCGGGGTTATCCAATTTTCCATCAGTACTCCTGTCTCCCTGGTGCCTCACAGCACCCCCTCCACTGAGACCCACCTCCCAAGATCCACTTCCAAGTGGAGGCCGGGAGGCTAGGCAAGCAGCCTCTCTGCACCCTTCCTCGAGGACCCTCGCTTCGGTCTCACTGCCTGCGAGAGCGCCGATACCAACCACATCAAGACCGTCAGGGAGGCCGCGGCCCCCACGTCGCAGGGGCTCCACGGGCCATGGCAAGGACCGTCACCGTGGGACACCATGCAGCTCACCGTGAGCTCGACTCGGAGAGGAGGCTGCCGCCGACCCCTCCCAACACAGTCTCGGTCCCCGCGGACACTCTGTGGCTTCCACACAGAGTGTGGAAGAATATCACAGAGCAGAAGAAGCCATCGCATGAGGCTTCATGAAGAAAGCTTAAGCAAGCGTGGCAGGAAGAACGTTTCAGCGCCAGAAAAGCAGAAATGAGGGAAATTAGCATTCTGGCTGCTTCCATTCTCGCCTTCAGCACGCCGCTCCCCAGCCCGTCACTGCCGGCCTGCGTCTCGCGGGCACCAGGGCTCCCTGCAGACCTGACCGGCCCCCAGCATCTTCTGCTCACGGGGTCTGCGCCGCACCCGAGACGTGATCACAACAGAGTGTGGAGAGCGAACGGATCCCCAGACGAGCCGGGGAGCTGCTGATGCAGGGGGGGGGGGCTCGATACGGTGGCCCCACTGCGGTCTGCGGGGCTGGCTCCGGGGTGGCCTTCCGGGAGAAGGCACAGCTCTTTCTCTGGAACCCCAGGAATCCCACTGAGCCAACCCAGGACAGCAGGGGCTAGGGCCTGCGCTGCAGTGACCGGGCAGCACTTTCCCTGAGCCCTGCACTCTCAGAAATGCCGGGGGGATAAGTTCCCCCAGCGTGTGCTCCGGAAGGGAGCCACCTGAGAAGCCCCCGCCCATGGATTTAGACCACTCGTGCAGGTGCCCCCTGTTCCCTCGCGACGAGGCCAGACATCGATCCCCAAGGTCCCGCTCTCTACTCCTAGAAGATTCCCAGACTCTGGCCCCAGCGGACCACGCTGGAGAAAACGCTGGTAGCGAACCAGACGGACTTCCTCCCCACAATGGGCCTCTGTCCCCACAACGGGCCCAACTATGCCCCGGCCGTGGTGGGCCAGCCCTGGGACACAAAATGAGCCCACCACACAGCCCTCCTGAGACCCAGCGGCCGAAAAGCAGACTGCCATCTGCTCCTGCCTCCAGCCAGCCCCTCACCCCCTGCCCTTGACTCCTCCTCAAAGGAAACATCTTTCTAGCTGCCTTGGGGACACTCTAGATGCTAGAGCAGAGGGCCTCTCTATTGGAATAAACCCTCCTCCGGATGTGAGAGCCCCAGCCCTTGTGAGAGCCCCACCCCCTTGTGAGAGCCGCACCCCCTTATGAGAGCCCCACCCCTGTGAGTGCCCCACCCCCTTATGAGAGCCCCACCCCTTGTGAGAGCCCCACCCCTTGTGAGAGCCCCACCCCGTTGTAAGAGCCCCACCCCCTTGTGAGAGCCCCACCCCCTTGTGAGAACCCCAGCCCTTGTGAGAGCCCCACCCCCTTGTAAGAGCCCCACCCCCTTGTGAGAGCCCCACCCGTTTTGAGGTTCCTCCCCCTATTGTGAGAGTCCCTCCCCTATTGCGAGAGTCCCTCCCCTATTGCAATAGTCTTCAAATCAAGTCTCTCCTTCCTCCGTCAGGACCTTTTTTGAGAAAAAGTGCATGCTTGTACAAGCAGGGGTGGGGTGGGGTGGGGTGGAGAGGGGTGTGGAGAGGGGCAGAGAGACCAAGAGAGAATCTCCAGCACACTCCCGACTTGGGGCTCGATCTCACGACCCTGAGATCATGGCCTCAGGCAAGGTCAAGAGTTGGACCCCCAAACAGCTGAGCCCCCCCAGGCGCCCCGAGTGCAGCTTGCTTTGTATGCGACAGAGGGATCAGCCCCAGGCACAGGGAAGGCGGTGCCTTTTTGTCTGTGTGACACCATGTCAAGGTCGTCCAGCTCTCCTGCTGGGATTTTTCTAGTCAAAGAGTCGATGGGGCTCCTCCTCTTCTAAAACCCCCAGGGTGCCCCATGAGCCCCTCACCACCTGAGTCTGGTGGCCTAAGGGGTCTCTTCCCTTGGTGGCGAGTCCCCATCAGTCCACCATATGCAGTGGCCGGTGGGCCTCTCGGGCCGCCCACACCTGTCCAGGCAGCTGCCTGGGGTGGGTGTGACAGCAGGTGGCCCCTGGTAGACGGAGGGAGGGGGACCGTGACCATGAGTTTCCTTCCGTGAGGGTGGAGGCAGGACTCTCCTCCCCGAGTACCTTCTGAGAAGGTGACCCCCCCTTGTTCCAGCCCAAGGGAGCCCTCCTTCCGCCTTTCCTACACCTGTGAGAGCTCAGTGGGGGGCGGCGATGGCACGGAGGAGCCCAGCAGCATTAGACAGTTTTCTGGAACGCCGGACCATGTAGGTGCGGGCGGCCAAGCCCTAGCCCAGCAAATCCCGGCCGAGCAAAGAGGAGAGACCCTGATGGAGGCACCAGCATCCCCGGTGAGCCATGAGCTGCTGAAGCAAGCAGGCGGCTCTCAGCCCATTTCCAAGAGAATGTGGATTCCTCCTAGAACGTCCACTTAAAATTACATTAAATAATTAACAAGCGGGTCTTAGAGGGATGGAACGGGCTTCAGTACAGAAGGCGAGAAAATTGGAAAAAACAGGTCCTTCCAGCCCAGTTTCCCTCCTAATCAGGTGTCTTTTGGAGCCAGCTAATTAAGCAGCATTTTCCCCAAGTCAAAGAGCTGCGTCTTGGCACCCGAAGGGCGCTCTGCAGACAGCGCGACACACGGGTCTGGCAGGTCCCTGTAAGAAGCAGCGTCGGTCGCTGGCACCTTGCGTGCACACCAACCGGGAGGCAAGGCTCTCCTCCCGGAGAGGAGCTGTCCCCGGGCCCCGCGGCCACGGCGGCCACGCCGGCGGGCAGGCATCGCACCGGAACCCTCCGGAGTCCCCTTGCCTAGCAGGAAGCCACCCTGCAGGCGCACCCCCGCGCCAGGCCACAGACCCCCTCTTTTCTAGTCTTCCTTCTGCTTCACATGAAGTCCACTTGCAGACGCCGCATCGAAAACCGCAGGGAGCCGCCGAGTCATATCTGCGAGGGGGAAGGGCTCCCTCGGGCCAATTGAAACCTCACTTGCAGGGGTGCGGCCCTCGGGGGTATCTGCCGTTTTCCGCAGCACGCCACGTGGTGGGGAGGGGGCAGCTGCGGGGCATTTCCAGGTCCCCCGCCCAATGCGCCCAGGGTTGGGGGGGACAGATGCCGGGTGGGGACCCCTCCCCAGGGCAGAGACGGGCTGGCCATTCCCTCTTGCAACAGCCAGAGGAGGCACAGGGCCCGGCACGGGTGCATGACTGCTAGGACAGATAGAACCATCCCGCACCGGCGGAGGACCATCAGACAGGGCGTCGCAGAATCGGGCGGCAAACCGGGATGGAGCACGCAGCCAGCGCCAGGCCTCGTGCCAGGGCTTCTGTGCACCGTGGCCTCGTAGGACGTCTCCATCTGGTCTTTATCCCTTGTTCCCGGCACGCTGCAGATAAAGCCCTTAGCATCTCTGGAGCGATGGGGACGTCTTCTGTGTGCTCACGGGAGGACCGGGGGCTGGAGGCCCCAGAGCTTTAGGAAGGGGCTGGTGGTCTGAATGATCCGGGCTGCGGGCTGTCCGTGCCCGCAGCCCGACCTCCAGGAGGGGACAGGGGCTGGGGCTTGGTTGCCATCCCCAGCAGCCAACGATCTAACCAATCACATCCAAGCAAGGAAGCCCCCGTAAGACCCCCCAAAACAAGGCTCTAGGGCCTTTCGGTGGGTGAACACACCATCGTGGGAAGCCTCCACGCCCTCTGCGGGCCCACCTCTCTCCTGGCGCGTTGGCAATCTCATGGGCCGAAGCCCCTGGCCGGCAGGGCTGGATGCTGAGTCCAGGCTGACCAGGTCAGGACGCAGTGGGACAGTCAGGGGTCCGCCAGGGTCGGAGCTGAGAGGCGGGGCTGGCGGTCACCGGGGTCGATCGGGTGCAGCCCACGCCCCGCCTCCTTCCGTCGTCAGGACCGCTCAGTGCAGCTGCTGCTGTGACGTCCAGGTTTTGGAGGTGAGAATGCCGAGGTGGGGATGCGGCAACCCCTGCCCAGGGATACGCGGCTAGTGAGAGAGCGACACACCGCGGGCACGCTCCTGCACCCGCTCAGAACTCCGCCTCGGACCCCCACGCATGGCCCGTGTTGAGGAGGAAAGTCCCCCGACACCTCAAGCCACGGGTCTCCACCACGTCCCGTGGGGGCTGGCCCCTGGCCTCTTGTGACCATTCCTGAGCTCCACGGATCCCTCTTTGTGTGATGTAAGCTCCAGGGTCGGGTATTGTCTTACCTTCCTAACCTCTGCAGGTTCAGCACCTGACACACAGCAAGTCCTTGCATGCTGATGGTGAAGCATAGAAGGGAGGGGAGAGGGAGGAGGAAGGGCAGGGGGAGAAGGAGAGGGAGGAGGGGGAGGAAGGGGAAGAGTGAGAGGAGGAGGAAGAAAAGGGAGAGGAGAAGAAGGAGGAGGAAAGAGAGGAGGAGGAGGGAGAGGAGGAGGAGGGAGAGGAGGAAGGGGAAAGGGAGGAAGAGGGAAAGGAGGAGGGGGAAAGAGGGAAAGAAGGAGGAGGGAGAGGAAGGAGAGGAGGAAGAGGAAGAAGGAAAGGAGGAGAAAGAGGAGGAAGAGGGAGAGAAAAAGGAGGGAGAGGGGTGGAAGAGGAGGAGAAAGAGGAAGAGGGAGAGAAGGAGGGAGACAAGGAGAAGGGAGAGGAGGAAGAAGGAGGGAGAGGAGGATAAGGAGGGAGAGGAAGAGGGAGAGGAGGAGGGAGAGGGAGAGGCAGAGGAGGAGGAAAAGGGAGAGGAGGAGAAAGGAGGAGGGAGAGAAAGAGGAGGGAGAGAAGGAAAGAGGAGGAAGATAGAGGGGGAAGAGGAGGAGGGAGAGGAGGGGAAGGGAGGAGGGAGAGGAGGAAGAAGGGGAGGAGGAGGGAGAGGAGGAAGAAGGGGAGGAGGAGGGAGAGGAGGAGGAAGGAGAGGAAGAGGGAGAAGAACCCGTCCGAAATCACGTGGCCGCTACATGGCAGACCCAGCACGCTGTCCCAGGCGGGTCTGTTTTCTGCAGGCGGAGGTCAGTTTCACCGCACCCAAGGGTCTCTGGTCTCCCGCCTACCCCAAAGCCCATCCGGAAGCAGGCAAGGCAGAAGCACACAAGAGAAGGCCTGGCCTGGGGCTTCACAACAACCCAGGAATCCGCCCCCTCGGGCCAGCCCCCCAGGCAGCGCATGGGGGGCCGGAAAGAAGAGCGGGCCTTGTTCATTCTGCAGCTTCTGAAAACGCGTTCCCGTTTCCCTCCCACTCAGGGCCACGTGTAGACAGGGCATCAGGAGATGAACATACACGCTCGCGAACCCTACCGCCGCCCAGGTAGACAGGCATCCTTATCTTAAACACGGGAGAGAAACTGAGGCTCCGAGGCTGCAGCACACAGCCAGGAGGAGGCACTGGGAGGGGGACCAGCCCACTGGTTCTTGATAATCCAGCTGTCTCTCTCCTGTTTTATTTCTCCAGAGACCAGGGACCTTTTGAAGGCAGGAACTGAGTGTCTTTATTGGATCACTGGATCTCGCTCGGGTCCAGGCAGATAAACACGCTCAAGAGACGTTGGAAAAATGAACTAAAAACTGCCGAAGTGGAGAACGTCGGGAAGGGTTTCAGTAAATACCCATTGGCTTTCCGCACTGAGAGCACTCTGATTTATGAGCAGGGTGCCCGAGCGTCCGGTGGCCGGCTCCTGGGGGGTGTGGGGGGCAGGGGAACACGGGAGGGTTCCCCAACATCATGAAAATATCGCCCACTTAAAACCGGGCAGTTTCCGTACAATAAGTTAGCGACTGCCGGGCTCCAGCGTTCCGGAACTAATCGGCGGTGACTGCCCTGCCGATCAGTGGCAGCCTCTGCTCGTGCTGTCCAGGGTCCCCCTGCGGTCGCCCCCGCCTCCCCGGGCCCATGGTTTGGCCAGGACTCAGAGCAGCAGCAGCGTCACCTGGAACTGACCCGGGGCTGCTGGGGCCTGGCCAGGTGGGCGGACGGCAGAGCCAACCCCTGGGGGCCCGGAAGGGGACCAGGACTCCTGGTGGCAGAGCCCATCTCCCCGGCTCTGGTTCAGGGCTGGCCTCGCTGCCTTCCGTGGCCAAAGGAATATAGCAAAAGTGATGTCCCAGGACTTCTGAGGCTTGATCATAAGAAGCTTTGCCCTTCTACGAGGACTTCCCAGGACGCCCAGAGGCGCTCCCTCTTAGAACCCGGCCACCAGGCCTCCCACGTCCCTCCCACGTCCACTCCCCTCTGTGTGCCGAGGTCACACAGAGGTGTCCAGGTGCTGGGCCCTCAGCCACCCGCCAGCATCAACGGAGTGCCCGACCTGGACCTCTGGCCCCGGCCCGTCTTCAGGTGACAGTCACATGCAGCCCGCATCTGACGGCAGCCCCACGGGGACATCGTCCCAGATGAGCCCGGTCAGCCCACGGGACCAGGGAGGCAATGACGGATGCGGGGATTAAGGTCTGCGGTGCTTCCTCATGCAGCGGCGCCTGACTACAGCCGCCCCCACGGCATCCACCTTCCAGCGGGGAAATCACTAGCATTGTCGTCCACCTACCAGAAGCCAGACATTTTATTTGCTGATACACGTCATTCATTCATTCATTCATTCATTCATTCATTCATTCATTCAACAAATCCCCACAATGCTACCAAATGGGGATTCTATTTTAGGAAAGATAGGCGAGGTTTTCCGCAAACTCCGCTGTGGGCGGGCACCCGGACGCGGGAGCGGATAGCGAGGAACTCACGCCGGGTGTCTGCCACGGGCCCACCGAGGTTGGGGGCCACACGGCACCCCGGGATCCAGGCCGACACAGGCGGGGCCCCCCACAACCCTCGGCCTTCTCAGCTTTGGCGATGGGGACAGAGAGCGAAGCTTCTCGCGGTCCCTCCTCCCTTCCCTCCCGCGTGGACACACCTGCCGTAAGGGGGCTGGGGAGTGGGCGCACCCGCGGGGAGCGGGGGCCACAGGGAAAGAGGCCCCGGATGCGGGAGAGCCCAGGCTGGAGGAGACCCGGCTCACCGCTGGGGTCACAGGGCTGCTACGTCGGCTAGGGGAGAGACCGACCGTCTCCAAATGCACCAGCATATCGGAAACAGCCTGTGCCCTTTTTTTTTTAAAGACTTATTTATGAGAGAGAGACAGAGAGAGTGAGCGCACAAGCAGGGGGAGTGGCAGGCAGAGGGAGAGGGGGAAGCAGGCTCCCCACGGAGCAGGGAGCCCGATACGGGGCTCGATCCCAGGACCCCGAGATCATGACCTGAGTCGAAGGCAGACACTTAATGACCGAGACCCCCAGGTGCCCCTGCCTTTTTTTTTTTTTAATAATAATGAGGAAAGCCACAGCGTGACGCAAGTGGCCTATGGGTAAGAGCCACAAAGCTAATGAAGACGGAGGGCTGTGTAAACAGCAGCCCTGGAGAAAATGAAAGGAGCTTTGTCGCGCGGCCGATCTTTCTAAACTAGAAAGGGGAGACGCTCAAGGCCGGATGAAAGCCACGCCGTCGGCCTGGCTGACGCTGTCCTTTGAAAGGGGCTTTTTTCCACTCCGCCCGCGCACTGGGCGCACTGGGCTTTTCTGAAATGGCCCATGTCCCCCCAGGCCTTGCACGCGCCCTGGAGGTTGACACACAAGCACGGGGAAATGTCATCACCACTCACGAAGCCCCAGATAAACAGCCAGGGGGTGGGCGGAAGGACGCGGGCCCACCCCTCCCGGCAGTGATGGCCCCCCCACAGGCCAGGCCCCACGGGGTGGGGAAGGGTTCCCTCCAAAGCCACCCCCACCCAGCATCCCCTTTAATCCTCACGAACCAGACGGCCTAAGGGGGTCCTGGCTAGAGCCTGAGAGAGAGGGCAGGGGTCAGGCTCACAGCAGGTGCCCAGGCCCGGGAGCTCCAGCCCCCACTGAACGGCCGGCAGACCTGGGGCCCCTCCTCCACCTGCGGAGCCGGCCCAGCCGCACACCTTGCCCTCCGCCCGCGGCCAAGGCTCTCTCTCACCAGAGCCTGGAAAGGGTCTCCGCACTGGGGGACCCCCGTGATCAACCCATGCCACCGGGATCCCCGGGGATCATCCTTCCGCCCTGTCCTCGTCCAGATCGAGGACGCGGGCCACTGCTCCCCACGAGGGGCTGCGCACAGCGTATGAATCCAAAGCCCAATGCTAGGCGGCCCTTGTCTCCTCCCCCGCCGACGGCCGGCTCACACTGCCCGCTGGAAAGACGGGTGCGGGCAACAGCTCGACCGGGCCACCCTCTCCCCGTCGATGGGAAAATGGGGCGTAGAGCGTAAGAAAAAGCCACCCAGCTCACTCCACTGCAGGCTGAGACCATGGCGCGGCAGGACTCGGGTAGGCAGCCGCCGTCCCCGGGCTGAGCACCCGAGGAGCTCAGCGATCTCTGTGGTCTGTAGGAACGAATGGAGGTCTCCGGGGGGGCAGGGAAGCGACCTCAGATGAGGTCACGCCGAGCCCGGTCATGTTCCCTATTAGAAGTCCGACCTTGGGGCGCCTGGGTGGCTCAGTTGGTTGGGCAGCTGCCTTTGGCTCGGGTCATGATCCTGGAGTCCTGGGATCGAGTCCCGCATTGGGCTCCCGGCTCCGCGGGGAGTCTGCCTCTCCCTCTGACCTTCTCCCCTCTCATGCTCTCTCTCACTGTCTCTATCTCAAATAAATAAATAAAATCTTTAAAAAAAGAAGAAGTCCGACCTTGCCGGTTTCCCTCCGTGCCTCAGTCTCCACAGCTCTGGAATGGGTCCATTTATCCAGCTTCCTCGGCCACAGGGGCTTTGTGCAGCACGTGAGTGACCCACAGCGAACCGGAAGGCACCCCGCGCCCCCACCCCAGCTCCTGCGGGGAAGCCCGTCAGGCCCCGGACTCCGGGCTCAGGGCTCCTGTGGGTCGGGCGGGAACGCCAGTCGCGCCCCAGACTCCCGCCTCCCTGCACTGAGCTTACCCAGGCCTCTTCCCGTCCAAGTCAGCAAATAACCCAGGGAATCCAGCTGGCAAGATTAAAGCACAGTTATGAATATGCATGACTCATTCAGCAATCAAACACCCCGAATCCTTTCCAGAAGAAGGGATCCGAGCATCATTTACTGCCACATATTTAAATTCAAATTAGTCATTATTTAATGTTGGGACAAATCGCCGGAGAAGGTCATGTTTTCGGTTTAATGTTTTTTTCTTAATAAGCGAGGCTGACTCCCTGGCGGGAAACACGTGCTCCAGTAACACGTTTCTTTCTGCTTTTCTGGTCATGCTGAAGGCACGCCCCCGGGGACAGCCACGAACACGGTTCGCGTTCCCGCTTCCTCCGACCAACGCCCCCAGCCGCAGCCCCGCCCCCGGCCCGGCAGTGACGTCATCCCTCCGCCGGGTTCACCCGCCGGTCCGCTGGAGCTGCACCTCCGTGGGGGGTCCAGATGGTCCGGGTTCAAACGTCACTCTGCCGCTTCCCTGCTGTGCGACCTTCCTTGCCTCTCTGAGCCTCGAGCCCCTCATCTGTAGAAGGGGGTACCGTAGCTCCCCCACAGAGGTCGCTGCGGGTAGCACGAGAGCAGGGGGCTTACAAGGGTGCCCCCAAGAACACGCCGCTGCCGTTCTCACTGTCCCCAGCACCAGCCGCCCCGTCCTCAGTCTCCAGGCTGTGCTCACTGCTCCCCCAGATGGGATGTGGGGGCTCCTCCCAAGGGGAGCCCAGCGTTGGTGCCGCGGTGCCCAGGGGCCCCCACGATCCCACCCACCCTGCCTGGAGGTTCCGTCCCACACCTCCCCCGCCCCCTCCCCCCATGTTCCAGGCACCCCCAGAGGCTCACCCTCTCCCCAGCAGGCCACACTCCTGGCCCTCTGCGTTTCCTGGGCCCGCAATGCTTGGCCTCTTTGCTCTGAATTACCACTGACCCCCAGAGAACTAACTCGATTTCATTTTTTTTCAAGATGTATGTATTCATTTATTTATTTGAGAGAAGGAGAAAACGAGCGGGGGTTGGAGGAGCAGAGAGAGAGGGAGAAGCAGACTCTGTACCAAGCACATAGCCCAACGCACGGCTCGATCTCATGACCCTGAGATCCTGACCTGAGCCGAAACCAGGAGTCCAAGAGTGCAATCCTGGACCAACTGAGCCCCCCAGGCGCCCCCCAGTATCCTGACCTGGGCTGAGTTGCTTGGAGTTAAAAAAAAAAAAAAAAAGCAGAACAAAGAAGCCAAAATGGAAACAACACAGAAGTCTTGGCCACACTATTATTATTCAAGTAACTGCCACACGACACTGAATGAATGAATGAATGAATGACCAACAGGGTCCGTCTTCCCTGCCAGTCCCCTCCCCCCGAGCCCCCCAGACTAGTTCTTCACTGAAGGCGTGTCCGACTCCACTTTTCTAAGACAGAAAACAAAAGGCCCCCACAAGGACTTCCGTACCCCAGGGGCTATCGCGAGTCCGCGGACCAGGCAAGGCCCCCCGCAAACCCCCAGAACGTGTCCTCGGCCCCAGACGAAGCCTCACCTCTCAGTGCCGCCCAGCAAACTCCAAACTGGGTTTCCAGCCGTCCCTCCCTCGGCACCGAATTGACCAGAAATATTCTGGAAAGCTCGTTCCTCAGGGGCGCCTGAAACAGGCGGGGGCCAGAGCGGACCCCAGGCCCTGAGCCCAATGACCTGGGCGATGTGGAGAGATTTCCACATGCTCGGAGTCTAAGTTAAAATGCAGCCTTTCCTTCCAATAATAATAATAATAATAATACCAACACAACTGCATTCAATCCTTCGTTCTGAGCCCCTGAAGAATCCCAAGGCCAGCGTGGCACGGGACACTTCACGGCCCAAAGCCGGCCGCTTAGGGGATGGGGCCGCAGCACGGGTCGGCCGCTGGAAGAGAAGACAGGGATTGGGGGCCACAGATGTTCTCAGTGACAAGCCAGGGAGTCCACGCTGCCTTGCCCCCTCCGCCCCTCTCTGGGGACCCTGGGACAGAGGACAAAGGACGCTGTGGGCTGTCAGACAGACAGGAGAGCTCTGTCCCCAGGCGCTCTGACGAGTCCTGCAGGGCCCCTGTTGACAGTTAAAGAAATTGGTTTGAAAGGTCCGATAACGCGTTCTGTTGTTCCAGAAAAACAATCCAGCTTTACTTCGCTGTTGCTACTGAGATGACAAATCGATTCTTTAAAAAAAAAACATCCCAGCGCCGGCTCTCCGAGGCTCGTCCGGCTGGTAAGAACCCGGCGCTCCAAGGAGGGCGTCAGAAGCATTCTCGACACCGGCCAGCTCTCCTGGAGGAGACCCTAGCCTCGAAGCCAATGTCGCGGGACAGGCCCCTCTGCAGGAAGGGGGGGTGAAAGGGGGGTTGACTGTCCCCAACTCGCCAGTTCGTATACGCCAGGTGATGGGGAGCTGGGCAAATAGGACAGAGCCCAGGCCGCGACTGCACCCCCCGTCCCCCCGCTGTGAGCGCCCACCTGGGAGGCCCAGTACAGACGACTCCAGCCGGGGTGGGTCTCTGCGGGAACCCCGCGGGCCACCGCCTGGGCCCTCATCCGCCAGCCAGCATGCCCAGTCTATCTGCCTCTGCCATTCACTGGTGCACCGAAGTTTGGGGAGTTAGCCCAAATCCTCGGGGCCTCGGTGACCTCATCTTGGGATGGGGGGGTCCCTGCCCGGCAGGGCCATCCTGGGGATGGAACACATTCCTGTAGGTGCCCAGAGCCAGGCACTGGCCCCGGCACCCGTCACAGACGCCTGACATTCCTTCCCTTCCTCCAGGAAAGGCCTCTGGGTTCTTAAGAATAATGGACGTCCGCAATGTATACCCCAGAGAAGAGAAAACAAATGCTCTAAGAGGTAATGCACACACGCGTTCATGGCGGCTGAGAGCCACCTAAATGTCCACCCGCTGGTGAACGAAGCAGCAAATTGTGGTCTGTCCACCCAGTGGGACATCATTCGGTCATAAAGCCACATGAGGTGGGGACCCAGGCTGCAGGGCGCGTGAGCCGTGGGGACAGCACGGCGAGGAAGGAGGCCAGACGCAGAGATCGGCGTCCAGAACAAACCGGTCCACGGAGAGGGAGGGTCCCGATGGCGGCCAGGCGGGCGGGAGGCGGGGCGGGAGGGTGGTTCCGGGGAAATGAGAACATTCTGGTACTGAGTGGGGGGGGTGGGCCCACGACGCTGGGAATGCGCTAAACGCCCCTCAATTGTTCACTTTCAAATGGTTAATTTTATGGTACGTGAATTTCACCCTAACTAACTAACTAACTAAATAAATAAATAAATAAAAGGCTATTGCATGGGGAGGGCGACATTGAGCAAAGTCGAGTCCTTTCTCTGCAGGTAGAAGAAATACACGTTCGTTACTGACAGTGTAGGAAAAATGTAAAGGAGTAAATAAAAATGAGATGTATTCTTCACACATACATTTTACTTTTAGAAAATCAGGAGCTTGACGTGCCTATTTTCGGCGACTGGCTTTTCACGCAAGTATATTCCTGTAGTCTTAAAGGCTCTTTGAAATCATGCTTCTAAGCATTTGAATACTTTGCCCTCGTGTGGATACACCACGTAGGATTGAATGCGACCTGTATTTCTCGCCACGGCTGCTTTGTGGCCTGGACCAGCACCTGATAAAGGTCCTTCCACGCGGGAGTCCCCAGTGCCCACGCCCTCTCCGCCTGCACAGGACCCCAGCCACTTTGTCACCCACGGAGTGACCTACAGAGGAGGGAGGGGACAAGGTGCTGGCCACGACAACCTCAGGAACAGAGGGCTGGCGGCCCCGGGGCATGGCGGGCTCCAAGGCAAGAGCGTGGTGGGTCTGGA
The DNA here is from genome assembly GCA_028533885.1 of Nasua narica. Lineage (NCBI taxonomy): Eukaryota > Metazoa > Chordata > Mammalia > Carnivora > Procyonidae > Nasua > Nasua narica. The sequence goes on from CM052800.1 coordinate 2,944,761, forward strand.
GGGGATGGAGGCAGGTGGAAGGGACGGCCAGCAAGGGGGAGGGGGGAAGTAGGCCCCCCTGGAGTCAGCCCCTCCCCTCTGCGTTCTGCATCCCGGTCCCCAAACCTGGACTTCTCCCCAGGGTGGAGAAGCACGGCCAGGCCACTTAACCGGGAGCAGGAGCTGGGTCCCTCTTCAGAGTCAAGGAGGCTTTTCTGAGAAAGGGACCTGAATCCATACACCGGAGACTCCAGGCAAGCCGCTTGCCGGCCTTTCATCGGCTCCCCTGTGCCTCTGAGATCTGGGGGAAGGAACGAGCTCTGAGTCTCTGAGCACCTCTTGTCTCCAAGGACCGAAACGGCCCGGCTGAGTTTCCCTGGCCGTTATGGTTATTTCGGCTCCAAAGATGCTCTGGCCAGCTCTGGGGATGTAAGCTGAGCAGCCAGGAGAGGCGTGGGGTGGGGTGTGCATCGCTCCCTTCCACTGTGACACGTGGGGGCATGTGGCAGGGGAAGGAGGCCCTACTGTGTGGGCGGGGGGTGGGGTCTGCCCTTGCATTGGGTCATAAGAAACAATTTCTGATAAAACCCCACTGGTTTTGTACCCAGACGTGTTCCTACTTCATCCTACGAGGACTAGCTGATTTCATCGCCACCACAGCCCTGGGAGGGAGGAACCATCATGCTCATTTTATGGAGAGGTGGAAGGCACAGAGAGGTGCGGTGACCTGCCCGAGGTCACACAGCGGTGAGTACAGGGAAGCCCTGGGGCACAGGGCAGCGTCCTCCCCATGGGGAAGAACAGCCCGAGACCACAGAAAAAGAGCCAACTGCTGCATCTGGAACAATGCTCGCACTCAAATAGGGACAGCTGAGCTTTCGGGCTCCTTCCCGCAGTCCTCCTTGGCCTCAGTGGGGAGGGTGATGTCATGTGTGACGGAAAGACCTGGCGACTTTCTGGTTGCCTGCGATTATCCGGAGGGGCACAAAACAGGAAGCACAGCGAGGCCGACGGGAGAGGTGCCGGTCTGATTTTCCCTCCTCTCCTCGCAGGGAAAAGAGCGAGAACTAAGAATGGGGCACTCTTGACTTCGAGCCCCTCACCTAGCTGGGAGTGTCTCTGAGTCTCTGTCTCCTCATGGAGAAAAGGGGACCGGGACACGCCCTGCCCCGCCCCGTCACCGCCATGAAAACACCGCTCCCCCAGGTGACGCGCACTAAGTGTTGAGTCCAGACTGCTGCCCGGCCCTCCCGCGTTTCAAGCACACCTAGCCCTCAGACGCACAGAAAATGAGGAATTCCACCCGGACAGGAATCCCGCAGACAGCCGCCCGCTGCCGAAACACCAGAGAAATGCCCACGGACCACGACACCGCGAGAGCTGGATCAAGGAGCCAAAGGGGCAGCCACCCCCACGTAAGCCGAATGGACGGCTCTGGCCCGTCAGGCAGACGGTCGCCCTCTCCTGCCCACGTGAGCCACGACCACTGGGCAGTGTCGCCCCCGCCACGGTGGGGGCTGATCCGACGGGACCCAAGTCCTGCTCCAGGACCCTCCCTTGGGCATTCTCTTCAGGGACCACAGCTCTCTGGGCGCACGTGACAGGGGCTCGGGCTCTGGTAAGGGGACCGCTGTATCCTGGCCGGAGGTGGACGGTCCCCTAGGAGCAGGGTGTGCTGCGTCTGTGACTTCTCATCGCTTCTCGAAGACCAGAGAGGGCGGGGAAGATCTGCGCTTGCCCAGCGGCGCCGTGGACGCCCCGTGACAGGGTTCCAACCAGGGGGCCCATCCTGCCAGGGCGCGTCCGAGCGCGTCCGAGCCCAAGCGGACAGCAGGGGGGCTAAGAAGGCCCACACCTCCTTCTGCTGCGGGTGACGTTCTTCTTTGTCAAAGACGGACAAGCAGAAAAACCCAAGAAAACATCAGCCTGGTGCTTGCGAAGGGCCACGGCAGCCCTGTCGAAAGGAACGAAACCCTCAAGATTCAGAGAAAAGCAACCTCCCTGAAAAGGACTTACCCCCCAAAAGCTGAAGAAAATGTAAAGAAACTCGAGGCTGGCGCCTTCGGGCTTTCAGAGAGAGAGAGAGAGAGAAACACGAAAGGAAAATCTCAGGGTAAGAGCAGAAATGAAATTGCTGAAGTGGGGGCGGGGGGTGGTGGTGAAAGGCAGAGTTTATGCGTAGAAAAGGAATCAGGGACAGCGCAGAAATCCTTGCGGAACGGTCCCAGAAGGTAGCAGAAGAAGACAAATAAATAAAATTAATAGGAGCGGGAAAAAAAAAAAACCCATGTCCTCGAAGATTAGAATGCAGGGATCTAGCCTTGAAACTGAAACTGTTCCCAAGGAAGAAGGCACAGGTGTGACACAGCGATGATCAGAGACAGGGAACGCAGTGTGCGTGGGAAACAGCTCGGCCCGTCCCAGACAAAGTCCTCGAGGGGACGCTGGCCATCAGACCCACCTGGGGGAGATAGGTAACCACAAGGAGAGAGAAAACCGGGCAAATGAATGATCGGATTGGTGGAGGACATCTCTCTAATGCTGAATATAGACCACCAGAGTGTCCCCTCCACATGTTTGAAATTCTATATCCGGTGAGGGCGCCATCCAACCAGGCTGGAGTCAAAGAAGAATCCCAGAACACAAGACCAACGTCCAGGTCAGAGAAACCTGACCTTGTCCCCATTTCCACCACTGAAGCTTTCATGGTCCCGGCCTCACACGTCCTCAGCATCAGCGTTTGAAGATGTCTGTTGGCGATTGGCGAACCACAATTACCAACCCAGAGGGGGACGGATGCATCAAACGGGAGTGAGCTCACGTGTGAGGCTCACAGTCTCAGCCGATGGGATTCTAAACCCTGGACATGCTGAAGTTCACAGTCGAGCACAGAGACGCAGGATAAGGAGGCAGTCATGTAAGGACCACGGTCTGTGAATTGTGTCTATCCAGTCCGGAGGAGGAGATAGGACACACGGGACCCGGCCGGCGGACATCAGCCGTTGGCTCCGGAGGTCGGCAAGAGCCCAGAGAAATGAGCACCTGATGCTCGGGGCGGGGCTCCCCTTTATCTCCGGGGCCAGAAGGGGTGGCCAGCCTGACGTTCCTCCTCCAGCTGCCATCCGTCCTACCCATCCCCCCGCCCGCATGTCGGCCCAGACCGTTCCTTTGAAGGCCGGTGGCTTTGAGGTGTGGGGCAGAATCGCAGACCGCCTTAGGGGTGACACTTCAGCCCGAGCCCCATTCTTCCCCGGGAGAGCCCAGACCCCCACATCCGGAGGCGTATTGGGGAGGCGCAAGAGCCTTCATGCCCATTATGTCCATTTCCTGCTGAAGACCATGCGGCCCCAAAGGGGAAATTGCATTTTTCAGGTTTATACGACTGTCTCAGATCTTTCCTTTCCTCCCTCCCTCTTCTTCTCGTCCGTCCCACAAAGCAGTTTTGAAGACCTATCCCCTATCAGACCCGAATGACGTCACCCCTTTCCCTGCCGGTGTGGGCACACTGAGAACCCAAGTGGCACCAGGAATCACGATAGGATATTTACACCCACTTCCCTCCAAGTTTTGACACCCCCTAGCGCCTAGCATCATGTCTATAAACAGAGCCCACGTAATTAGGCTAATGATATTGATTTTCTCGCTTCAACTGGGTAATGGCAGCACTTACTCCACGTTGGAAATCTCACACAGTCTGTTGCAGGCTGCAGAATTATGATGCTCTCGGAACTCTGCGTGCAAACGTACCCCAACTCAGATTTACTCCCCGGAGCCCAGCCCACTCTGTCCACTCTCCAGAGGGCGGCTGAGCTCCCTTCTATCTCCCTCAGCCCGCCGTGGCGCCAAAGCACCTGGCTCTCCGTGCACTCTTCTGGCTTCCAAAGCATGAGCCCTGCTGGACACAGACACAGTATAGTTTGTCCAGGGAGCACACCTCCAAGCTCCCTACCTCTCCCCTCCATCCGCACCCCCTCTGTGCCTGGACTCGGAGACCAGGGGCATTCCCATTCTCGCCCATTCTTTTGTCACTGGGGAGAAGGAATTCCCATTCCTTTTTATCAGTGATACTTATTGGCTACTATTAATAACAACGGTTGATTCAGCCGGCATTTATAAAACACCTGCTGCGTGACAGCCGTGATGTTAGGAGGCAGCACAGGGGAAATGATGAAGACGGCAATGCTACAGTAACACGGAACATTCTCAGGTTAGGGCTTGCAGAGCACAGCCGTAGATACTCAGTCCTGAGCGTCTAGCCTCTGGAGCAGGTCTCCTGAATCCTACTGATGGATGAAGAGGCTAAGACAACTAGGAGAAGGGCTGCACATGAGACACAGCATAGCAGAGGCTGAATGCAGGTCCTCCGGCCCCAGAGCCTGGCTCTCTGTGCCGTACTGAGGCTCAGAGTGAGATCAAAGAGCCCTGACCTGCGGATGGGGCCGGGTTGGAGCCCCACTTTGTTGTTCCGTGGCTGGGCGGCTTGGACAGACTGCATCTCAGGGAATGGAGGGACATGGGAATGCATGGCGTGTTACCCAGAGCAAGCTGCCCGTGAGGCCTGTCCTCTCCCTAAGTCATCCTCGCTGGTGGAGTCCCTCAGGTCATGGGAAAAGCACCCGGGGCGGGCTCAGAACGACGAGGGGCAGGTGTGCTGGGCGCTTCTGCAACCCCTGCACCCCCCCCACAGAGGCGGCTGCACCCAAGGCTGACCTGGGCGGAGCCATTTCTGGACAAATGCTCGAGCTGGTAAGTTTGCTAAGGTCCTTGCCAACCTGGAGCCAATCAACTTCATGTCAACATGTGTGTATCAACACCTGACAGGTCCGAAGCCACAGCTCAGCTACGCTCAGCAAGGAGACCAGAACGGATGTGGACCTGCCATTCGGGGGGAGGGGGGTAGGCAGTGAAATGGCCCCGATTAACTGGGCCACTCAGACTGCTTCTTGGCCAAAACTATGGCTGTCATTCTTAACACAACTCTCTGGCCCAGGTAGTGAGTTCTCAGTGCAAGGAGACATTCAAGTAGAGGCTGCATATTTTCTTGCAGGATGTGGCATCCTCAAGGAGGGGGGCTGGAAGGCATCGACATTGCCTGAGGGTATCCTAATCTCAACCTTCTGTGATCTTTTCATCTTTAACAACCTTCTATTTGACAGTGCAAAGCCGTTTAGATGTCCAAGTATCTGGGGATGGATAGTAAATTGTGATAGATGCATGGGTTTTTAAAACTGTTTTATGTAAAAACTGTGGGAGGCAGTCTGGGATAATGTCAAAATCATGGCCTTTGTCATCAAATATCCATCGATTCGAAACCATCTCTACCCCTTACCGAGCTGTGTGATCTTGGGCAACTTACTTAGCCTCTCTGAACCTCAGTTTCAACATCGCAAAATTGGGGATAATAAAACCTTCATCTCAAAGTCCTTTTGCATATGAAGTAGTATCTGTAAATACCTTAGTATTATGCTAAGAACATACTACATCTCCAATAAATGGTAGCTAACTACAAAAATGGCTACATCATCATTAACTGAATCACAGATTATTTGAAGCCATTAAAATACTCACAAAGCATTCTGAATAATGTGGCAGAATACTTCCAAGATGAAACTTAAGAGTATAAAAGTATCTCAACTATGTAACGAAGATTCATAGAAAAAAGACAGGAAGGAAATACATCAGACCGGTCTCTAGACGGCAGATTTACAAGTAGCTGTTTTTCAGTGTTTGAGCTCCCCATAGTGAGCAAGCATTACTGTTGGGGGAGCAGATCCAGGACTCAGATTCTGGGCAGGTTTCTGGCAGCAGGAGTCCATGCTGGGCCCGGAAGGGCCAGGCTGGAGCTCCCAAGGGCACCGACCAAGAGGCCAGAGAGGCTCAGCTGGGTCAGCACCACGGACAGTGCTTGGGAGGCCGATGCCCGGATCTGTATGGGGGCTCCTATCTGTGGGGTTTTGGGGGTCCCAAAGGACCTGGCCCAGCTACTATTAGACAGGTTCTTGCATTCCTGCAGCACCGGATGTCACACCAGCCAAGAAGATGACAGACACCTTGTTTCTTCAGGAAGGGGTCTGCCATAGTGTTTCATCGAAAGGACACTGACTTTTTTCTAACGAAGTAATAGTAACACCGGCAGTCAGGTGAAGAGCCACAGAATTTCTGCTCCCTCCCATCCTTGGAAAACGGGGTATCATTATTGTTGTTATCTTGGGTTTTTTCCTGATGTAAGGAGTAAGAGAGGGATCTAGTTATTTGGTTTACTTTTACATTGAGGCTTAACATCTTTTCACATGCTTATTTAAAATTTGTATTGGAACATGCTATTTTTCTGTATGTCGCCCTTTAAGTGACTTTTTCCTTTTTCTCTTAAAAAATTCTTCTTGTAACTTTTTTTTTTTAATTAAGGACATAGGAAGGCCAGAAGGCTTTTGTGCTAGCCTGATCTGGGTTTGATTCCCAAGTCTACCCTTTCTAGCTGACCACAACTTCTTTTGGGTTCCTCACCCATAAAATGGTAATGTGTCTTCCTCGTAAGGCTGTTATAAGAATTTTAGTATAAAACAAAGAATACAACCCAGCAATAGTTATTACTGTAACGTGGGAGTGGTCTCCCACCACTCTGTACTTCCTAAAATTGAGATCGACATTCTGGCCACCAGGTCTCTATTCATACCCTCGGCACACTTGACTCCATGATCCAGACGCTCTCCCAACTCCTCCTACATCTCCCCAAGCCCCACTGCTATGTGAAGGTATCTGCTGTTGCCCAAATAGCTCCTGATCAGGGAGACAGTAAAGACTGTCAGTTCCTCCTTGAGACTTTCTATGGAGAAAATTTTAAAGATCAAGAAATAACTTTGTAAAGAAGTAGGTTACAATGCAAAGCCATTTCTACCAGCTAGGAAAAAAGTATTTCTTGTCTATTTGTGTAGAAAATGGCAAGTTAATGTGCTATGAATTGGAAGGGTTTGCAGGAAGCTTAGGTTTTGCCTGCACAGCTGACCAGGTGAAATGGTTTAACCAAATAGCCACTACATATACGCCTTCATGAGCACACACATCTAATTGTATGTTCCCTCCTCCTTGCCTCTGCTCACCCCCTACCCTGTCTGGGATCACGCCATTCTGCTCTGGCATGAATAAATCATACCCCGCTCTTAACAATAAGCACAGCTGCCTCCTCTTCCAGGAAGCCCTCCTACATCCCTAGAGGTAGAAGGGATCTTTATCTACCGTCTCCTAGCACTTTGTGTCTCAGTGTTCTGGGAACCCCAGACATGCACTGGTTTGTCTCCTCTACCAGAAGGTGAACTCCCAAAGACAGGTCAGGCTTCATTCACCTCTGAATACTCTGTGATTCATGTAAGGATTAAGCACTAATGCATCCCATTGAGAGCCAACATGATGTAGAAGACATATGGAGAAACACGGCTTGTGTCCTACCAGTCCCGGGACCTTGGGGACACTCGAGGCAGTCCTAAAAGATAAATGGAATCCAAGAAGGCAGCCTGGGGAGATTAAAAGAATCAAGACCAGGTCCTAATTCTGGCTCCTCTAAAGATTAGTTATGTGGGCAAAGTAAGTTCTCTGGGCCTCAGTTTCCCCGGCTATACCATGGGGATAACAATGACCACTTCCAAATGTTGTGAAAATGTCATGGAATTACATGCGTGTATGCAGGTAGGGGTGGAGGTGGCCTAGTCAAGTGCATAGAAGCTTCTAGGTACTCTTTGTGTGGGCACTATTATAAACATTTTTTTAAGAATCATAATATAAGTAAACATTGAAACTACCCAAATGTCATCACTCGTGGATAGGAAAAGGGAACTCTTCAGTGAGGGATGCAAACCCACATGATGGAGTCTAGGATGAGGGGTCCCTGGGGTGCTGGTGGGTCATGTGAGCATCCTCAGTCTCCATGAGCACTGAAATCACAATTATTCATTCATTCATTCATTCATTCATTCACTCATTTCACCACGGGAGTGACACAAAGACACAAAAACCCAAAGTCAGTCCTAGAGAGTCCTAACATCGCCCTCAGCCAGACTTTAGAGTCAGTGAGGGGTTAACTTAGGGGTGAGGTGGGCTTGTATTCAGTAAACAGAGACATCAGTGTTAAATTACCAACATTTCACAGAGAGTAGGAAACTGAATAAGATTCCAGGACTGGGGGAAACTGAGACCTGGTACTCCACTTGTTCCATTTTATAGATGGGGAAACTGAGTCCCAGGGTGCTTACATGTCTTAACCAAGGCCATCAGACCTGGAGCTGACACTGAAGCCCAGGTGGCGTCTGAGGTGCCTGGCACTCACTGCCAACTTTGTTTGCCTTCACACCCCTCAGATGCACAGAACTAAACACTCCCTTGAGCATATAATCAAAATTAAGAAAACTCATCAACCGGCTGAGGCTTAGCAGGACAAATTAACTGGAAGTAATCATGACGGATAATTTGGTCATAATTCATAGAGGCGGACATAAGCTGCAGTTCAGTAGAAAACCTTTAAAGGACTTCAGATCATAGTACTTTTCAAAGTACTCTAGTATTTTAGCTCTTACCTTGTCTGCTCACCTGCCTCTACCTGTCTGCCCACCTGCCTTACCTGTCTGCTCACCCGCCTTACCTTGTCTGCCCACCTGCCTTACCTTGTCTGTCCACCTGCCTCTACCTGTCTGCCCACCTGCCTTACCTGTCTGCCCACCAGCTTACCTTGTCTGCCCACCTGCCTTACCTTGTCTGCCCACCTGCCTTAGCTTGTCTGCCCACCTGCCTTACCTGTCTGCCCACCTGCCTCTACCTGTCTGCCCACCTGCCTTACCCGTCTGCCCACCTGCCTCTACCCGTCTGCCCACCAGCTTACCTTGTCTGCCCACCTGCCTTACCTTGTCTGCCCACCTGCCTTACCTGTCTGCCCACCTGCCTCTACCTATCTGTCCACCTGCCTTACCTGTATGCCCACCTACCTTACTTTGTCTGCCCACCTGCCTTACCTGTCTGCCCACCTGCCTTACCTGTCTGCCCACCTGCCTCTACCTGTCTGCCCACCTGCCTCTACCTGTCTGCCCACCTGCCTTACCTGTCTGCCCACCAGAAAGCTGCTGCTGGAAGTTACAAGGGGCCATCTTTCAGACATGCAGTCCCCCTTCCTCACACCTATCCCCTCATCTCTCCCTTTTCTCCTCTGGACAAACATCAGGATCTCCCACCTGGAGCCACCGGAAGTCCACGCCCCCTACCTGGTGTTTTGCCACAGCGGCTGGGGTCTCTCCAGAGCTGGAGCCCAACTCTGCTGGGACCTGACCTTGGCCTCCCCTTGTTGGACTCTAATAGACATGGCAAACGGGCTACCCGAAGACCATATCTGCCCTCGCAAGGTCTTGACAGTTGTGACATTTCCTATGACTACCCACAATTCTCAACAGACTGGGGCAACACGCTCCATCCATGAACGAAGTTCACGCATCCCCTGCCGGGGTCTCAGCCCGCACCACAGCTGGGCAGGCTCCATTCATCTACACCCCCCCGCCTCACCCCTGTAGCCTCTGGAGTTTGCAGCCTCTCGTTCTTCACAACAGTCTCAATGTCTTGCCTTGATGCTCTGGGACCTTCCTCTCTGACATAGCCACATTTTCCAGATTCTGCTCTTTCTCTCCACTGTCCTGAGTGGAGATGCCTGTAAGATGCCTTACATCTGTCACCAGTTCCCAAATAAGCAACTCTTTGAACACAAGTTCTTCAAACCTCTTTTTCCAGCCAACTCCTATTCATCCCTCAATGGCCAGCACAAAAGTCACCTCTGCAGTAAGCCACACAAGGTTGAATATGACTCCTCCTCACTTACGTAGTGCCTGGCCCCCAGTACACACTCAAGGGCTGTTCTCAACTGACTGGCCCTTTCCTACTGCTTTCTTTTGCTAAATCCAAGGAGATGCCAACGTGTCTTATAAAGAGATCTTTAAAAAATGATTACTGAGAGTAAGCTCATACTTTTAGAATGAAATGACTCACTAATAGGTCCCTACTGGCTTATTACCGTATGTAGGCAACCAATTTCTCCCCATGATCCACGGGGCCAGAACACAAGGTTTTTTCTTTGCTACAACAGCTGTTCAGCTGAGTGGGTGGGTGGCTTTGGTCAGAAGGGGAATGCTGCTGGAGTGAAACTCTCTGGTGCCATTAATTCTGCTTTCTGGGAGAATATTCTGACCCTGGAGCTCCTCCCTGTCCTTTCAACTCGCCACCTCCTAACACACACAGATGTGGACAACTCATTAAAACCTTGTTTGTTCATTGAGATGTGACTCCCCCACCCCCACCCCCGGAAATGTGACAGTCTTAACTTCATCAATTCACAAGCCAATGGAGCTTTTCAAAAAACTAATTTCTTAATTATGAACTCGGACCATTCATTTGTCAAATTACTGAACAGAAACAGAAACATCAAATAATTTCCATTCCTCATCCCTCGATAAACACCTCGGCAGTCAAACACGGACTTCTGCTTGATTCCCCTGAGAACAGGAAACACAGGGCAGCAAAGGCAATGTCTAAACACACAGGCGAATTCTGAGTCCTCGGACGACCGAGAAGCAAGAAACACGCCGACCAATCCAGGGGCCGCTTAGCGGAGCACTTGAAATGCACCAGCGTGAATGAGGACCAGCAATGTTAATTTAATTCAATTGTAATTCAGTTAGTTTTAATTTTAGAAACGATTTCGATTCGCTTATTGGAAAACTTAAGCATCTGCGGAACGACTTGGGCATGTGGGTCCACTTTTCCAACTGTAAATTTCATAATTCTACGTATCGACCAAGTACTCCCAAAGACATTTTAGTGGCTAAAGAAATTGAGATGTGCTACGAGGCCAAGATAGAAAACTGGATTTCAAAGACTTAGTATGAAAATAGAGTGGAAAGGATCTCACTGGTAACGTTACATCAGTTATCTGTTGACACAGAAGGGGTTCAGAGCAAGTCTCCCCACCACGTTCCACGGTAGCATGGGGACTATTTTCTGCGGAAGGCAATCGAGACCCTGCGGGCTCCAGGGCAACCTTTGGCCCTTCCCTTAACTACCTGGAAGAATCTAAATGGAGAATCTTCTCCAGGATGAGAGTTAGTATAGAGATAAATCTATCTGAGAGACCTATCCATGGGGCAGGGAGACATGGCATCACCAGATGCCTGCTCCTGACTTCCCTGTGAATGCCCTCCTCCCCTTTGAAGCCCCAGGCCCCCATCCCATTCCCCAGCTCAGGATGGTACTGATACTGTATTGTGCCTTTCCGACTTAGACCCTCTCATGTATGGGGGTTCCGAAATGTACGAAATTAAATTTGATTTTCTTCCATTAATCTATCTCATGTCTGTTTATTTTTGTTGTTGTTTGTTTTGTTTTGAAGCATGGAGCCTGATACAGGGCTTGAACTCACAACCCTGAGATCAAGATCTGAGCTGAGATCAAGAGTTGGATGCTCAACTGACTGAGCCATCCAGGTGCCCCCTTAATCTGTCTCATGTCAATTTGATTCTTAGACCAGCCAGAAGAACCTTTAGGGGTCGAGTAAAATTTTTCCTCCCCTACAGTTCTGGTGAGCCCAACCTGCTGATAACAGCTCACCCCATGGCGGCTGCAGCAGAAATAGGTTTGACCTCTGACGGCTGGCAAAGGGTCAGAACTCCCAAAGCAGATCTTGCATCTGTACCTGCAGAGTCCAAAGGAAGCAGGGTGGTGAGGGTCCTTTTGACCCTTTTCTAAAATTCAGAGAAGCAGAAAATATTGGGGGAGCTAGCGCCTTGGACTGGGTGACTCTAGAATTTGGCATGAGTACTCAATGATTTTATCCATCCTTTTCCTCCCAGAAATGGCCTTCTGTCTAGTGTGTTGTTCTATGTCCTGAGGGCTTGTCATTCTGGCCAGTGAGCACACCCTCTCTGGCCTGCCGGTCGGAAGATGGGTGCCAGCATCCATCTGGTGGACAGCCCCGCAGGCTGTGGATCTGACAATCTTTGTCCCACTGTGTCAGGATCAGAGATCCCAGTCCATGAGAAGTTGTTGTTGTCATGACCTTCATAGTTACTGCTAGAAAAATCCCATTCCAGGAGCACCTGCCCAGTGTCACAGATCAGCAGGTCTGAGACTGCAGACATCCCATTTTCCTAGGAGACCAGAACCCCTGACCACTGGTGGGACAAAAGCCTTTGCTTTCTAAGACTGGCTTTGGGAAGGAACTCTTGGGGTCACAGAGGCTACATCATCTGCAACCAGTCCAAGGATGCCACTTGCATCCACAGTAAAGAAAGATTTATCCTGAGCTCGGAAAGTTACCTCCGGGTTGTCCCACAAAAAGGCTTATTGGTTTGAGTCACTATTGACAAATTCTACTCACTGACGACCAGATGACTGATCCTCCGAATTGACTATATTTGAGCAAAGAAAAAAATTTTAGAGAGCTCTCACCCTAAACAATTTATTGGCACCTGCAGAGAGACCAAATTAAAAAGAAGACACAAGGAAATACAATGACTCCTCTTAGGGACTCCCTTAACAGGATGAAAGAAGAGAAATCAGACCTGGAACAAAAATTAAATTCAACAGAATGTCCCCTTCTGAAAATCTGGCCCATCTGCCTGTTTCAGCTTCCTTTTTTTTTTTTTTTTCTTCTTTTTTTCTTACAAGATTTACAGAGAGCACCGCAGTCCCATCTCCAGTCCTGGCGTCCACAGGTTACTCATGTACAAGCTGAAAGGCAGGAGGTGGGCTTAGCAGAGGCAGTGGGGCAGGCAACAGGGCTCGCCACGCTGGGCTCTGTAAATCAGGCTTCACCAGCTTCTGGCCTTCCCGTGCAAGGTCCTCTGAGGATATAGCCTAGACCCCCACCAGAAGAATAAATGTCCCCTGGACAGCAGCATATCTTTTTCAGGAGATTTTAGCAACCTTGGAGAAGAATTAGAAAGATCGGTAGCAATGCTCTACTAGGTATTTACCCAAAGGGTACAAACGTGGTGATCCGAAGGGGCTTGTGCACCCCAATGTTTATAGCAGCAATGTCCACAATAGCCTAACTATGGAAAGAGCCCAGATGTCCATTGGCAGAGGAATGGATAAAGAAGATGTGGTATATATACACGATGGAATATTACTCGGCCGTCAAAAAATGAAATCTTGCCATTTGCAATGATGTGGATGGAACTAGCGGGTATTATGCTAAGTGAAATCAATCAGAGAAAGACAAACACCGTATGATTTCACTCATACGTGGAAGTTAAGAAATAGAGGATCATAGGGGAAGGGACAGAAGAATAAAGTAAGACAAATCAGAGAGGGAGACAAACCGTAGGAGACTTAACTCTAGGAAACAAACTGAGGGTTGCTGGAGGGGAAGAGGGGTGGGGGATGGGGTAACTGGGGGATGGGCATTAAGGAGGGCATGTGATGTGATGGGCACTGGGTGTGATATAAGACTGATGAATCACTGACCTCTACCTCTGAAACTAAAAGAAAAAAAAGAAAAGAAAGATTGATAGCTACTCACGAATCCCCCTCATTCCCCCAAGAGGAAACACATGACCAGAATGTCTCCTAGGCTCTCTTACATGTGACCACATGATGCTCAGAAACTGGCAGAAGAGGAAAATAAAATTTCAGGATGCCCCTTCCTTTCCAAATCCAGACCCATCGGTTACTGATCCTTTCTCTCCCAGGGACAGCTATGGCCCTGTTGATGGAGAACCTGGCTTGGGCTGGGCCTACCTCGGACATGTAGGTTGCTGGCTCTTTCTCTTGGCTACCTTTGGGAGTGACTGGATCTTGGGAAGACGGTATCATTTGCACCCTCTGTGGGGACCCCTCTTATACCCCAAGAGGAGGGACAGGTTGTTCAATACTGCCAGAATATTTACTATGTGTCCTGGCTGAAAATCAGCAAGATATTTAGAATATTTAGAATATAATATTATATATTTTAAAGAAAAGGGTGTAATTTAATCTGTATTTACAGGACACTGCGAGATAGGAGGTTCCACATTGAAATAAGAAACCCACTGAGAAGAGGAGCTCCCTACCTTTTGTACAGTTTGGAACTGGTCAAGTAGAGTTTCATTGTAAAAAGTGCTACAATAACAAAAGACATTTAAAAAGAGTTCTTAGTAGAGAAAACAGTAAGACGAACTTCCACCCGGCAGAGTACACAACCAAACAACTTTCTGCTGTATAGTCTAAAAGTTAAAGGTCTCAGGAGTGCCATCCTGAACTTGGAACAAACAGCCTTCAGAGGTAGTTTCTGGCACAACTTTCCTCTCTTCCTCTACAGAGAAATCCTTCTCAATCAAGTTTAATGAAGCTTTGTACACAGGCTCCTTTTCATGGTTTTGTAGAGCTTCCATTTTGTCCAAACCTCCACATTCTTCCATCATTATACTAAATTTCTCGGTTTCACCTAGCTTCTTGGCGGCCTGAAAGATGTTTGAAATGGCCTCCAAGAGGTTCATCAATGGTTCTATTGTGCCACAATGAATGAGACAGCTTCCTTTTGGGTCTTAAAGTCTGCCTTAGAGAGAGAACCAATGAGGAATGGGACTAATCCATGATTCACAACTCGCTGTGTCTGGTCCTGGCGACCAGCTGCAATGTTTGACCTTGTCCACGTGGCTTCCTTCTGAATATTAATTTTGGGGTTCGTTAGCAGGCTGGGAAAGACACAAGTGCTCCTGCATCTATTACACCTTGAGTCTGTTCATCTGTCCCAGGGACGTATTTCCTACGGCTCTTGGCGCAGGAGGAGTCCCAATGGGCAATTCAGTAGCTCCTAGAAGCTTCACAAATTGGAGCACAACTCCTGTTTTCACAGCCATTTCCATCTGTTCATTTGGACCATCAGGGAGGTAGGAAATGGCCCAACAGGTATCTGCTAATATTTCTGGATCATCACGATGCAGGGGACAAACTAAGGTAGGAAGAATCTGCTCAAGGGCATCTCACGGGGGTGCAGGATTCTTGTTGCAACAAAGGTTTGAAAGTGTCCAAGTAAGGTTATGTAAGTAGCCACATGCTAAATAAAGACAACCTGTCAGGAACTACAAGGAGAGCGAGGAGTGGGTCTTGATAACCAAGGACTTGATAACCAATTCTCGAAGAACTGAACCATCACCGGCAATGTTTCCTAGAGCCCACACGGCTTGTTCACCAATGTGGGCGTGGGAAGACGCCAATGGAGAGATGCATGCTGGGATAGCACCTCCACCTACGGCTGCCTCGGTCGGTTCCGATGTCCCGGAAGCAATGGTAGTGAGAGCTCAAGCAGATTCAAACTGAATGGGACTTCCATCAGTTCTACCCAAGAAGGACACGAATTTTGGAATCAAACCAGCCCAGATTATGTCATCTATGGGGGACTGTCTTTCCCTAGAAAGCAGTTTCGTGGCGGCTCGAGTAGCCTGGAGCTGGCTTTCCAAATTGTTACGTATGCCTTTGACAATGCCATCAACAGACCAGTGCCCTGGTTGTCGCGGTTTTCCTGCCGCGGAGAGGAGTCATCAGGAAATGAGCCTGCGTTCCTCCTTTTCAGCATCTGGTCAACCTCCTTAGCTTCCGTCGGCTCCACACGAACTTCTATTCGACGCCGCCTTATTTCCGTACTGTCTTTCCCCTTGTTCTGGAATCTGTTAAGGCAGGCAGCTAGTGAATCAGCATCCTCGTCGGCGGTGGTGGTTGCGAGACAAAGGGAGAGAGCTACATGGGGCCGGCTCAGACTGCCACAGGGGATGCCGGGGCGCGCAGGTTGCGGGTCAGCTGTGCTCAAAATGTCCACCACGGATCATCCCAAAGACAGTGTCTAGAATACTTTTTTTTTTTAAGTCGCCCTGCAGTTAAAAGTTAGCCATATTGGAAACTGATATTCAGAACATGACTGGAATTGTTTAGGGTCTTCACTCCCAAGTTAAAATTAGAGCTATGTACCCAAAGGGAAAGAAATTAAAGATAATTGGGTGAGGAGATCAACCTGTGATGCCCTTTAGGGGATGTAACCGGAGAGATTTCTTAAGGGATTGACAGCAACTGTCCTTATCTTACAAATCTTTGCGAAACTAGAAATAAAGCCTCAGAAATAATTCCAACTTATTTAACCGGTCCTTTTTACCAATCCCAAAACCCTTCCTCTTTATCTCAAAAACCTTGTAAGTATTGTCCCTAGGAATCCAAAGCCCTTCTTAGAAAAACGTAGTGCCTTTGTGATAGAGATTTTCTACTCATGTCGTCTCTAAGACCCAAGCAAGAGCCATTCTTTGAAATACACACTGTAGGGAGAGATTTCTTACCAGAAGAGAGAGATAGACAGAGGGAAAGAGGACGTCTTTGGAGATGGGGTAAAGGAGCACATACATTAGAAAGTATAAGACCTCTGTTTGCCCCTATTCGTGTGTGGCCACACCCGTGGGTTTTGGGTATGTGCGAAGTCTCCTACGTCTGGATGGCACTGCCAAAATTAATTTGTAAAATAACTCCACAGAGTTGTCTTGAGACATGACCTTACAAGGCTTGGCTAATGCAAAACTCTCAGAAATTATCAAAACAAACCCAAGTGTTCTTCAAGTTCACGTGATCTAGGATTGATGTCTAATAAATGAAAGCTGGTTGAAACGTGCTGGTGTAACGAAAGCACCATGCCTTTAGAGTCCTCAGCATTAAATATAATCCTTTTATGCTACTTAGCTTCACTAAAAGTAAAATCAGCTCCCGTCATCTCCGTTAGGGGCCTTGTCAGCAGGAAAGACAACCTAAGTATAGCGGTTTAGCTGTTTTGTGCTTGGTAAGGTTTTCATGACTGATCAAAACACAATTGTTAAGAACGAGTAAGTTGAACAGATGCACATTTCTAAGCCAGTCTCCCCAAATCTTCCCGGCAATAACCTGAAATTTCGAACTTGGCTACTGAGCGATGAGTGAAGTTAAATTCATTGAAGATCCGGATTGATTCCAAAGAAGAGAAAATACAGAGACACTAATTGCTAAAGAAGAATGTAAACTACCAGAAACAATAAGGGAAACATGTCAGTGGGCAGAGAGCCTGAGATGCGGGCTTCTGGTAAAGAAACGTGATGAGGAATGGAAATGAATTTTTTGTGCGTGTGGTTGAAGGAAGAGAAAGTAATTTGGTCCCAAAGTGAGTCTGGTTACTTAAAAAGGGAAAACACAGAACAGAGTCTGAATGCTAAAAAAGGAAGTCGTAGAAGGCTTGTGGGAAAGAACCCCCTGGAAGGGGAGGTCATCAAGGTCGCCGTGGGGAGAAGGGGGAACTGAGCAGGGCGTCCTGTCCCCGCGGCGGAACACGGGACTGAGTCTGCCCCGTGGGGCTCGCACACAAGGAAGACGACTTCCAAAGGTGACAGGTGCTTTGAAGAAAAGTCAGCAGGAGAAAGGAGAAGGCCTGGGGGAGAGGAGGCGTGCCAGGGTGGACAGCTTGGCCCCGGAGGGAGGTCTGGGGCAGCCTCGGGGCCACAGGGCCTTGGACGGACCCTGGGGCAGCGCGAGGAAGGCTGGTGCCTCGCAGGAAAAGCCAGGAGGCCGGTGGGACGCAGTGCGCATGCGGAGCCGGCCCGGGGGCGGGGCTGCTGGTTGGAATTCACCCTGCGTGGGAGTTACCGTAAACGCGCCAAGAACCGCGCAGCCTGGCGGAGGCCGAGGGCTCTGACCCACAGCCTCGTGCGGCTGCTCTGCGTGAGCCTTGCCTCTGCCCTTCCACTTCCTCGCCGCCGAGCGGGAGCGGGACGTGCAACATGCAACTGGCAAAATGCAACCTGTGCTTCTATATGACCTGAAAAACGGGGCGCAAACTAGCTTCTCCTACTCAGCCCGAGACCGCCGTGGGCACCCCGGCTGCACCATGGTCTGGCCGCCGTGACCGGCGACATTCACCCGCCCGGGGGGAGGGGGTGTCCCTGGGGAGCTGCCCTTACAAAGACAACACCCTTCCAAAGAGGAGGCGTGGCCGCAGAGACCCCGGGACCCCGCCGCAGGTGTGCGTCTCCTAGGCAAGGGGCCTTCAAGGGCCTTTGAGCTGGAAGACGAATTATGCATTTTTCTTTTACCAAAAGACCCAAGTGCCAAGTGGGAACCGAATGCAGACTGCTATCACTCGAACGCTACTCAGCTTATGTTTTCACAAGAATCAACACACGCAACTCGTCCCCTCCGATCAAGAATCGCTTTAATAATAAGTGAGAAAACCCTTCCTTTCCAAAGAGATGTCGGTTCTGGAGGGAGTTCTCTGCAAATGGATGTTTGGCAGTCTCGCCAGTGTTAGGAAATGTGTGTCACTTACAAAATCTCTCAAACATGCAGACCGTAAATTCTGGGAAACAAAATCTTCCAGCTTGTTTAGAAGTCTTCTAAAGGGGTTCGGTATGTTTTGGGGCCCACTGGTTAAAAATATGAACAGTGCAACACCTCTCAGTGAGTTTGCTCTGCAGGGGGATGGGGGAGGTCCGGCCCCTCCGCCGGGCAGTCTTCCAGACTGCGGTCCCCGACAGGCAGCTACGGAGCCACGTAGGTTCCAGGCACTGGTAAGCAACGGGGACCAAGCATGAACCAGACCAACGCAGGCGCCGCCCTCGGGGAGCAAACAGGATGGAGGAGGACACAGAAAAGAGTCTCGTCCCATCAAGAGATGAAAGACCATGTCGGCCCATGAAGGAGGATGTAGGGCCCCTAACAGGCCTGGTCGTCCCGGAGGACTGCCTGGAGGAGGCAGCTGGTTCTACGGGGAGATCAGGATGCGTGGGGAGGGGCTAAGAAAGGAGAGTGACAGGGCTCCTACCCATCCCCCTCCTGGAGCAGGCCAGGCAGGTCAGGAGCCCCGAGGGCAGGGAGCGGGGTGGGGGGCAGGACGAGGCTCTGAGGCCGAGGGGCCGGGGTTGGTTTGGGGGACGAGGGACGTGCCATCGGATGTGAACACGGGAGATGCACGCTCCTGAGTCCCTCTGGCTGGCGACCGGGTGGTGCCCAGCACTCCCCAGCAGTGGGCAGGCTGCTCCCAGCGCGTCCTCCCTGCGCCCAGTGAACGTGCCCAGAAACTGCCTCTCTCTCCGAAGAGCAATTACGTGTAGGTTCCATCACCACGCGGGGGCTGGCGGGTCCCAGGAAGCCAGCTAGTGGTCTTGTTAACAGGATACATCTGTCCCTTTCCATTACTGATGCTAATCACCATTATTAACACTGAGTAACGTTCAGAGTTGAAACTGTGCTCCTCTGGGGCCGAGGCTCCCAAGCAGCTTGCCTCGGGGGCCCTTTCCCTCCTGGCGTGTCCCGCTGGCACGGGCTCCTCCCCTTCCTCACCCTGACCCTCCCATTCCCATCCCTGTTCCCTCCTTGTCCCCTTCCAGATCACGCTGGACTCACTGGTGGCCCCCAGTGTCTCCTGCCTCACCGGTTGGGATGCGAGCCCAGCTGTGTACGATCAGCAGATACGGGGGTGAGCGGAGGCTCCTGGCACAGGCCTCCCCAGACCTGCTGCTTGGTTTCCCACGTCTGTGTCTGCCTCTTCCAGGCTGGCCACCAGGGATGCCTTTCCCTTAGTCCCCGCCTGGACCCTCCTTCCCGGAGAAGCCAGCCTCCTGCTTCATGGTCCAGCTTCAAGGCTTCGCCAGCCAGCAAAGACCTCTTGTCTGCCTCTCTTGAAACGGGGGCTGCGTCTGGGCCCTCTGTGCCTACAGCCCCCAGCTCGAGGCAAGGAGAGCATCTGTCGAAAAACCCAACGAGCAAATATGTAGAGGTTCCTTGCTATTCTATCAGTTTCTAGAACAAATACTGGCATTAAGGGGGGGGGGGCTGGGGACTGCCCAGAGAGAGAGAGGGCACATGTGCAGGGGGTGGGGGGCAAAGGGAGAGAGAGAATCCCAAGTAGACTCACTGCTGAGCACAGAGCTGGACACAGGGCTCAGTCTCCTGACCCTGACGTCACGACCTGAGCGATGCCCAACAGACTGAGCCACCCAGGCGCCCCGGGATTCATTATTTTAGCAAATATAGGACACTCGGCCCGGGAAGATGAGCCCAATACTGCAAGATTCTCATCCCAGCTGCCAACACAGATTCCCTCCGCGAGCAGTGCCCTATGCCCTCCTGGCCTCTGAAATCCCTCCGGGCTGACCCGGGACAGACACGCGGGTGGCCGGCAGCTGGGGACGCTGCCCCCCCTCCCAACAGTGCAACCACATCTCGGACAAGCTCACTGAACTGCTTTCTCCGAGTATCACCCGTCGGGAATTTTGTTTCCGGGTCACCGAGCCACTCACCGCCAGCCCTGAGCTTTCTGGAAGAAAGCTGGAGACCCAGAGGTCTGGTGCCAAGGCATGGCAGATGCGGTCCGGCACAGAGAAAAGGGCGAAATCCGTGCCAGGAACCCATGCTCCAAGTCGGGTGCCTGAAAGCCATATCCACTCCCTCCATCCCTGGGGGGCCCCCACCTCCTTCTAGGTCCCCAGGTTCTCTCGCGGTGCCGCCCGGGCCGCGCAGGAGGGCGGGTGTCCGAGGGGACCTTGTGTGGGCATCGATGGGACAAGCAGGGCCTTCGGCAGCCTCCAGCAGCGGCTGGTGAAGGTTCGAGTCTCAGAATGCACCTGCTGTGCCTGGAGGGGGTCCGGGGCCCCCGCGCACCGCTCGGCACCTGCCTCTCCCCGGGCTCCACTGGCCGCTGCTTCACCAGCCCATAAATCGAGACCCCAGAGCCACCAGATGGTTTCCCAATCCATTATTCACTGCCATCCCCTCTGCAGACATCCCAACCCCAAATAATGGATTATCCGCTCCCTCCGGCCGCCTCTATCGATAACACCTTAGATCAGGCAATTAGCATTCCGAGCCAGGGCCAGAGTCGAGGGTCCCAGCTCTCATGCTCTGCAGCAGCACAAATAGGGCCGTGCGGCCCCGTCCGTGCCCAGCGGGCCTAGAGACACCTTGTCCCCCGCTAACAGATCGCCCTGGCTGTCTTTAAAGGTCGCATCTGTCAGCAGGAAACAGGAGGGTCCAAAGCGGACGCACCCGTCCAGTGGCTCAGAAAGGGCCACTCACTGGGGCCGAGAGTACTTAAAGGACCCTCTCCCCTCTGGATCCCCTGCTTGCCCTGCCACGGCCTGGGGCCACGGTGGAGCCCTTTGTCCCCACGGGGCTGGAGGTGGGGGGGCTTGAGGAAGTCAGAAAAACCTTGAAAAGCTGTTAAAATTCCACAAAATGAACACAGCCAGACCACATGGGTCCTCCAAGCTCCGGCCTCACACTCAGGGGGAGGGGCTCGGCCTGCCTGTCACCCAGGGGCTCTGAGCACGGGGACGCAGGGTGTCCCACCACCCACACCCCGCGGCCTCTGTCCCCCACACGGGGAGTGGGCAGCACCCGCATTGTGCCACGCTTCCTGTCCCACCCCTCAGCCCCGTGGGCACACACTGAGTCCCTCTGCTGCCGCACTACTACCCATTTCACGGGGCAGTAAGCTGAGGCTCGCAGGGACCCGTGGCCAAGGTCCTACAGTCCGAGGGCGGCAGAGCCCCGCCCTGACCGAGGACTCCAGCTCGCCCCTCGCCCAGCTCCCGGTCCCTTTCAGTGGCCGCTCACTTCCCTCGGTGGCCCCGGGTTTGCTGGCACCCTGGGGCTTGATCTGGAAGCAGGACACGAAGGGAGCAGGAAGGGACCCACCTCAAAAGGGAGAGTCACACCTCCCGGAAAGTGGGCAAATAGAATTCAGGGCAGAAAACGCGTGGGAGGCCGGTCTTCACATTTCTTTGTCCCGCCACTGTCTCCCCCAGATGCCAGCTCTGGGGCCACCGGAGGATCCCCTCAAGGCTGGCCTTCGCCCTGGCTGGCGGTGAGCCCGGCGAGCACACCCTGCAAGGCCATGTGGACCTGGGCCCCTCGCCTGGACCCTCCCAGATGGATGCTCGGGGGCTTAAGCAAAGGGGTCGGTGTGGGGCACCTGCACTGAGCCTGCACACAGCCCAGGACACACGCCTCCTGACCTTTTACCCCCTCTCATCATCAGTGCCACCTGGCAGGTGCAGGAAGCAGGGGACAGCACTGTCCTTGAAAATACGGGGAGCTGGGCAGCCTCCTGGGCTCCTCGGCTCACGACGGAGCTACAGAGGCAGATGCTGACGGGAAACATAAGACCCCTGGCAGGATGGCGGGGTGCCGGGGTCCCCTCAGATCCGAGATGCAGGTGAGCTCGCAGCCATTACCACACGACCCCCAGGGAGCATTCTAAAGGTGCCAAGCAAAGGTTTGCAACTCCTGAGGCGTGCTCCTTCTTGACCTCTATGGGCACAGATGAGCAACCTCAGCCACTCTGGCCCAGTGTCCCCCTGCCACCCTGTCGTAGCAGCAGATAGCTACCCTTTGGTGCCACGGTTCCCAAACTGTGCGCCAAGGCACCTGAGGGTTCCCTAGTGAGCTCATAGGGATGCAGTGGCTTCTTTTTTTTTGAAAAAAACACAGTGAGGTTCAACATCTTCTAGATTCCGCACCCATTTCCAGCTCGGGCCGCTCACAGTTTCCACACGAGATCACGCCATATCCCTTTCGGTGACACTCTACCTTTGCCAAGTCGGGTTTCCGGCGGGCGCTGAGACAAGAAGGAAGAGGGGAGAGGGGTGTGGAGGAAGAGAGGAGGGTGCTGACGTGCGACGGGACTGTGACCCCAGGGTTCCAGAAGGAGCACGGGGTCTGACAGGTGTGTGCGTTCCCACCAACAAGTCATGGTGAAGAACAAAACACAAATAAACTCCTCGGGTTATAAGTGTTTCTCAAGATGACTGTGATGGTGTCAGCACATACACACTTATTGGGTTGTGCGGACCTGACTACTGAATAAATAGACCTTGTAGACTTTGCTTGTGGTGCAGAATCCACGGAGACACCGGGAGCCTGTGCGGGGGCGGGGGAGGGCGCTCTGACCTTGGCCTCTCCGGTCAGCCTTCCACAGCGGAGCCAAGGCTCAGGGGGGAAGGAGCCGATTCTGGGACTGGGTGGGAAACATGGGCGGTGAGCCCGGAGCATCACTGGAAAGTGAGGAAGTGCTAAAAGCAAAATAAAAATCACAACGCTGGGAATGTGCCCACGGGACGGGATCCAACTGAATGAGCTCCCAGGGGCCAAAGCTGGGCCCGTCTGAGCCACAGAATAAATACAGAAGGACTGGATTATAACCCAAAGCATAAAATAAATATTTCTGCATCCACTCCCATGTAAAGAAATGATGGAATCAATAAATACACAGAAGGCAGAGGACGCCACAAACCTCTTGTGAAGAAGACTTCTGAATACTTGGGTGTGGACACTGTCCTCCAGGAACGGGGCTACAAGTCCCCAGTCCCCAAGCTGGGGGCTGCCCCGATGACTTCCCGCCACAGAGCACAGCGCGCGAAGGGGGAATAAGAGGGAACTTTACAGTTGAGACCCCCGACGAACATCACCTTGGCCAGGACACCAAGGTTAACGCCACGGTGACAGGTCACGTTCGCAAATGATGTGACAAGAAGGGCGCTTCACCTCTGTGGTCTTCCTCTCCCCCAAACCACACCTTGGTTTAATCACAGGGAAAAAATCAGACGAATCCTGAGAAACACTCTAAAATATCATCTGACCATCGCTCTTCAGACATGTCAAGGTCATTGACAGGCAGAAAAGTCCCAGAACCGCCGCACTGAGGGGGAGCCCTGGACACGTGACCCCTAGTGTCCTGGGAGGATCTGGTTGCGGTTCTGGGACAGCACGTGGGCAGCGGGGGAGTGCGGAGGAAAGCTGAACACAGGATAGAGTAGTTAATCATAACGCATCAGAATCAATTCCTTATTTGTGACCAACGTCCCAAATTAATAACAGGGGAAACTGGGCATGAGGTATGTAGCAAAGATATCTCTTCGCTAACTTTACAATTTTTCCGTAAGTCTACAACGGCTCTGAAAGGTAGAACTCTAAGAAAGAATACTCTTGAGGGATAAATGTGGGTGTTGAAGTCAGTAGATCCGTGCCCGAATCAAGGCTTGGGTGGCGGAGAAGTTAGTGCGCATCAAACACCCGCGGGGCCCTAGCTTCCTGTCTCCTGTGCGACTGGCTTTAGCCTCCTGACTGAGCGACAGCGGGCATGTCACCTCCCGACCAGAGGAGCGAAGAACTGAGCGCCTCCCCCAGGATGGAAGGGAGCCATCGACAGCCCCTGGACTTCCCAGGGGAGAAATGCCCCCTTGTGGTGGGATGAACCAACCATCATCTTCATCATCATCGTCCCAACACTGTCCTCTCCCTCACCACTACCCCCGTCCCCTGATGAGACGTGGCCCACAGCCTGTACCCCGAGGTCAGGGCGAGCCTCTCCCCTGCCCGTTAGCCCAGAACGAGGGTGGCATGTCCCATCCAGGGCAGTCTGGCAAACTGTTCTAAGACAGTTCTTCTGGGGCGCCTGGGTGGCTCTGCTGGCTGAGAGTCCAGCTCTTGAATTCGGCTCAGGTCATGATCTCAGAGTCGTGCGATCGAGCCCCGGGTCAGGCTCCGCACTCAGCAGGGAGCCTGCTTGAGATTCTCTCTCACCCTCTGCCTCTCCCCCCACTCGGATGTGTGCACACTCTCTCTCTTGTTCTCTGTCTCAAAAATAAATAAAATAAAACAGTTCTTGAGGACTAGTTATTTATTTTTTAAATCATGTCTCATTGATCTTCAGTCCTGGGAAACAAATGCGCGGAGCAAGTGGGCGTCCCCGCAGAATCCGGAGCTGCTGGGCGGCCCGGCCCCCCTCCCTCCCAGCTCCCGGCTGCTAACGAGCGAGCCGACCGAGTGACAGGAGGAGCCGCACTAGAGGAGGGGAGATTCGTTTCAGAAGCCGGCGGCCCTGCGGAAGGTCAGCCCCTATGATGAAGTTCAGGGTCACGCAAGCCCGTGGATGCCAGGATGGCAAGCAGGAGGCGCCCGCCCCAAAAAGGCCAGACAGCTGCCAGGAAATTGGGGTGTTTCCTCTTCACCGCTGGGATCGTTTGCTTCTGTCTCTCTGAAATCCAGTTTCTGTTAACACTCACTGTAACAGGAACCGTGTTACAGGGCTCCCTTCCCCGGACAGGTCCGGGATGAGGGCAGGGTAGCGGTCACTCCCCGGGCACTCAAACAAGCCTCCTCATCTCCCCGATGTCCCCCAGGGTCCTCAGACACGAAGCGAGAGCCGTCAGCTAAGGACAATGGCACCACGAGTCAGGGGCCCAAATTCACGGGCAGTCCTGACCCCTCCTAAGGCAGAATGCGACCTAATGCAGGCAGGGTCTTTGCAGAGGTGACCAGGCTAAAGTGGGCTCATTAGGGGTGGGCCTAGATCCAACAGGACAGGTGTCCCTATGAAAAGGGGACACGTGGACACAGACACACAGGGAGAGCGCCACGGGAGGTGAAGGCGGAGACCGAGGGACATGTCTACAAGGCGGGGAGCCCCAAGGACGCTGGCAAAGCCCAGAAGCCGGGGGGAGACGCTGGGAAGGACCTTCCCCTACAGCTTCATGGGGAGCATCCACTGATACCTCAGTGTTGGACTTCTGGCCGAGGGCAGCCCCAGGATCCCAGGGCCACCGGCCAGTTCTGCCCCCTTCCTTCCATCTTGCCCTCCCTCCCAGTGTGTCCTCCCCCTTCCTATCTTGTTCATTCACTGCCAGGAAGATTTCTGGAGCTCAGCTGTGCAGATGGGCAGGGGCCGGGTCCCTCGGAAAACAACAGACCGAAGGGATGCCCACCTTGTCTAGGGTCACACCGAACACTCTCCCGCCCGCCTCCCCTGGGAAGGGCTGACACCCGCCTCGACGGTCAGAACGAGGGAGGCAGACGGAAGGTGGGCCTCTGAGTCCCAAGAGCTCTGGCAGAGAGAGGCTTCCGGGAGGAGGTGGTAGAGGGGCCCCGGACTGGTCTTGGGCGTCTTCTGTGACCAGCAGGCAGCCAGAGAAAGACTCCCCCAGCGACTGGGAGCTGTGAGAGGCCGCTGCTGGCAGGGACGCGCAGACAGGAGGGCGGCTCTGCTCCCTACCCCCCATAGACAGTGGGTCCCCCAATGGGAAGTGGATAAGAAGACAGGGAGAGGTCTGTGAACCGAAAACGGGACCTTTGCTAGAAGGGTGGGCCGTTTCCGGCTCGGGGAATTGATGACAAGGGAGATTTTTGTCTTGAAATGGGGTTGAGGGTGACTGGGTCCAGGAGTCCGGAACCAGGTCCCTGAGACCCTGCCCTGGGCTACGGGGCCAGGCAGAGGGAGGAGGCCAGAGGCCCATGGGGCAGGAGCCGGCCGGCTGCGTGTGGGGGGAGCCAGGAGGAGCGGGGTCTCCGTGCGTGACGGGTCTGTGAAGGTCCTCCCCACTGTCCGTGAACTCGCCTGCCCACCCAGGCTGCTCCCGGCTACCCCGCCAGCCCCACCCCTGCTCCTTCTAACGTGCTCCCCACGTGGCTCTACCCACCGAGCTTTCCCCTCCCCTGCCTGGAGGCCCCTTCATGCTGAGGAGGGCTCCGCTGTCCCCCAGGACCAGCAATGAGAAGAAATCATTGCTCCAACCATTCGAAGGTTAATAATCCGCTAACGCCAAGTCAAAAACATTTATGGAGAGCCTTTGCCGAGCACCGACTCTGTTTAAGGAACCACACTGAGATTTTGCACCTCGAGCCGCCCAGAGCAGGGGACAGAACAATCTCTGTCTCCCAGGGGGGCGAACAGCCCCAGGGGTGAGCCTGGCCCGCGCCCGGCCGCAGCCGGATATCCGGGGGCTGACACGGAGGCCGGATCTGCAGCCCCACGGTCCACGCCGCAGCCGGATATCCGGGGGCTGACACGGAGGCCGGATCTGCAGCCCCACGGTCCACGCCGCAGCCGGATATCCGGGGGCTGACACGGAGGCCGGATCTGCAGCCCCACGGTCCACGCCGCAGCCGGGCACAGCTCAGGCACCAAGGTCTCCGAGAAGCTGGGGACCAGGATCACTCGTGTCCCCCACCCCCACCCCAACAAGCATCTGACGAGCTCTCCCTCGCTGGTTACTTTGTGCTAAGGCCAAAAAACAAAACACACACAAAAAAACAAAGAAACCCAAAAACACCACCCAGCTTGGGGGAAAAAAACAAAGAGAAACATGTTATCAAATAAGTTAACCTGACATTTTATGTTTCATAAAGTAATTTCTAACAAGTGCCATTTCCCCACAGCTCCGTTGTTTATCTTAGCCAAATTGTTCCCACTTTGCGTGGGTTAGTGGTAGTCAAAAGCAGCGGGGCCTTCTGTAGTCACTAACTTAGGTAAATGACTGGACCGTTTTAGGTCCTAGGACCCGTACGCACACAGCGGTAAACAAGCAGTGTTTATCTCTGGGGCCGTGCTTGTGCCGGGAGAGGGAATAAGTGTTCTTTGCATTAGCTCGAACTCGGGGTACTGAGCAGCCAAGCTCTGCATTTGAGGGAGTGAGCCCCCCATTAGTGGGAGTATGCAAGGAGAGGCAGAGGGTGCCAGTCTCCCTTCCAAACGCTGGGGTTCTAGGGAGCGTTTTTCTCCTCTGTCGGAACGGTTGCCCATCTAGTAGGAAGGGAAGGGCCCAAGTTCTGACCTAGACCTACGTGACACAAACTATTTGCATCCTCCCCGAATAGAGAGAGAAGGAGCCCTGCACGTCCAAGCCTGCCCTGCCTCGGTCCCCCTCCCCCTCCCCCTCCTCCCCGCCCTGTAGTCTCATCCCTCACCCCCACACACACACCAGTGCGGAAGGAAGGGCTCCCGTCCACGGCATCTTGTTTCTCCAGACCCGAGCCTGGCCAACTGCCATTTGCAGAATGGCCCTTGCCCGTGGCCTGTTTTGGCAACTAAGAATCCTTTTTACATTTCTACGGGATCGCGTCTTGGCTTGGATAGTGCCCCCTAAAATTCACGTCGTTTCTGCAACCTCACGATGGGACCTCATTTGGAAACAGGGTCTTTGCTGATACGCAGGAACAAGGTGGCCCCTGTCCATCGCTGTGTCCTTAGAGGAACAGGCAAATTTGGACCCAGACACGCACAGAGGAGAAGGCCATGTGAGGACGGAGGCAGAGCCCGGAGAGATATGGCCGCAAGCCAAGGTTTGCGGACACCATCAGAAGCCGGAAGAGGCAGGGAAACTTGCCCCCACCCCCCGGAACCTTCTCCCGGACAGTGTAACCTCCTCTCCAACACCATCACAGCGGAAACCAAGTACAAGGAACAGTTAGTGATAATTAATTAGAATCCATAGCTACTGTAATTAATCAAGTGATCACTCCTGTGATGCCTGCTCCCACCCCGGGCTGTCACTTCCACGGGCCAGGGGCAAAGCCACAGGACCCACCCCAGTGCCTCGTGCGGGTCAGTGAAGTCCGGTAGAAACGGTTGTCGGAGGAATGATTGAATGCATGAACAGACCTGAGTCCAAGAGCTCTCTCTGCGTGTCGTTCAGTCCTGGGCTCCTACCTGGGCTGGGGACCCGGCCGGCCTCAGATTCACGGGGTGCTCCCGCTCCTGGCCCCGGAGGCCCCATGTGACCGTTTCAGAAACAAGGTGGGTCTGCACAGAGTGGCCCGCGGCCCGCGCCCTGGCCCGGGGCCCCACGAGGAGTGGCTGCCGTGGGGGCCCAGAGCGGGTATTGCCCGAGACCGGCGTTGGGGAGGCACCTGTGCCAGGGGGAGGACGCGGCCAGAACGGCCTGGGGCCACCCGGGGAGGCTTTGGGGACGAGGTGACATCCAAACGGCTCATGGGGGGGGCAGGGAAGGCGGCCAGGCACAGAAAGAGTCCGTGAGTCCAGGTACCCACACCCCCACTGCCGCTGCCCATTAATTACTGTCCCCAAAGCTAACTCTGTCTTGCTTTTTGAAGCCACTAACTAGGACTCTCCATTTGCGTCTTGCTTGGCAAACCTCAATTTCTGGATGGATCAAAGCAGCACGGCCAGCCCCTGTGGGTGGGGAAATAGGGTCTACCTCTCGGAGATTAGCAACGTTATCAACATGCTAATGGACCCCATTATGCAGGCTTAAAAGGACCAAGGTCTAAGGAAGAAGGACACCTGCCCATACTTCTGCGCTCTGCAGCAGGCCTGAGGAAGTGATGGGGAGGGTCTCGGGCTTGGAGCGGCCACCGCGGCTAGGCAGCACGTGCCCAGAGCTCCCGTAGCTTCTTCACCTTCCTCTGCACCTGGCTGTGCCCCGGGGAGGGGTGGGGGGGGAGCCCGGTCCCTGCACTCTCTCAGCCACTCTTCCCAATGGCCCAGGGAATAAGCACCCCAGTGGGCTGAAAGGTGGGAGGCCCAGAAGCCCGGCCAGGCCACCAGGGAGAGGAGACAGCCTCATCTGATAACAGCGGAGTCTGTCTTCTGTCTTCCTGCCCCCCACCACCCTGCCTCCAGGCAAAGAATTCCCCAGAAATTACCTTTCAGGAGAAATATCAATACATCGCCCTCTCCACCCCCGCTCCGAGTGTGGTGTGTTCGTGGAGGCTCCTGACACGAGGGGAGTGAATAAAGACCGCCAGACCCCAGACAGTCTTTGAGGCTGCCCAGCCCCGGCCGCCACGGGCAGGGATGAGTGAGAGAGAACAAACAGATCAATGAAGGTAATTACAAGCCATTCTGGTGGCTCGGCGGCCGGCATTTCTCCTGCTCAAAGCGGCAAGGGTGGGAGCGTGTGTCAGACTCTTGCACGGCCCTGGAATTCCAGCCACGGCCTCCGCAGCAGCCTCCCTGCCTCCGGTCCAGGAGGCACGTCACCAACATCCATCTAAAGGACAGTTCCGGTGGGGGGGGGGGGGGGGCTTGTACCTCCTTCCTAAATAGAGCAGCCGGGAATAAGTCCCATCTCCATACATCTGCCCCTGGCCCTCCCCAGCACGGCCGTGGGGTGGACCCCCGATCGGTGCTGGTGATGGAGATTCGGGAGTGGCACGGGGCACAGGCTGCAGCGCTGAGCCCTCTGGCATCCTCGTGTTATACATGAGGACACTGGGGCCCAGGGAGGGGACAGGACCTGTCCAAGATTGCACAGTGGGATTGAGCCCAGGACCCTCAAAATACTGTTCCATCCCCTGCGACCCCTCAATCCCAGGATAGGGGCTGATCACCCCATTCGGGCCAGTGCTGGTGCCATCTGCCTGTCCAAGAGCGCCCGCCCCACCGCTCGGGGCCTGGCCACCAGGAAGTCCTGCGTGGGTCCTCTTCTGTGAGGGCTCCAGCATCTTCGGGGCGTGCCCTGTCCTCTGTCTGTCCCTCTCGCGGTGCCCATGTCACCACGGGGCAGGACAGTGGTGCCGCATGTCCCCCAGACCATCAGCAGCATGACTCCACTTCAATCCAGCTCCAGAACCAGGCCGGGCCCTGAACACCTGGCGGGGCCAGAGAGGCACCAGGCCCAGCCAGGTCTGCGAGGCGCTGTGGGGCCGCAGGACGGGTCCTGAACAAAGACCACAGGAGCCTGGGGTGCGGGGCCGGCACAGGAACCACAAGCCCACCTGGAGAGCGTCATGCCCGCTGCACTTGGAAGGCAAAGCAGAGTTCAGCGAGGGGAGGAGGGAGAACCCCTTCCAGAGAGGGAATGCCTGCCTGGGACAGTGAGGGCCAAGGCCAGAGCCACCCAGAGACCCCCTGCCCCACGACACGACTGGAAAAGCAAGACCCAGAGAGAGATGCGGTTCAAAATGCACAGAGGCCAGGAAAACTGACTTCAGGAGGGAGGGAGAGTGACACTTGCTGGGTCAAGGCTGCTGCCGGCAGGGTGGGGTCAGAGGAACACGGAAAGGGCGCTGGGGACTAGGCCACGCGGAAGGGCCGGGACGGTCAGCCCGGGGACGTCAGGGGGTGGACTCAGGGGGCGAAGACAGAGGCCCCAGCACAGGCTTCCGGCTGGAGGCTCTGAGCAGGTGTGCAAGCGGCTTCCTGGGCCAGACCCAGAGCCGCCCAGCCCACGCTGGACACCGCCGTGGTGTCCCCCATGCTGGTCGCCTTGTCAAACGCCCCAGGTCACGGGGCCAGGCCCAGGGAGCTGGGATGTCCCTGCAGCTCTCAGAAGACCCTTTCCCTGTCGATTAGGAGGGGACAATGTCTCTGGGGCTTCCTCAGCCTGAAGCGCTGGTTCTAACTGGGGGTGGTTGGCTCCCAGGGGCATGGGCAACGTCTGGACACATTTTCGGTTGTCACAACTGGGGGTAGGGGGGCTGCCGGCATCCAGTGGGGACGCTACTAACCAGCCCACAGTGCACAGGACAGCCCCCCCTCCACAACCCAGAATTCTCTAGCTCAAATGTCCATAATGTCAAGGTGGAGAGAACCTGGTCTAAAGAAATGTTTCCCAAACATACTTGTTTGTCCATCCGTCTCCTGTGTCTCTGTCACCTTGGCCATTAAGAGAGGGATCACAGCACCCAGGACAGCCCTGGGGAGGTGGCAGGCAGCTCGCCTCCTTCCCCAACACCCACCGTGCAGGGGTGGATGCACGAGGTAGATGGATGTGTGAAAGGGGAGCACATTCTAGAACCTCCGTGTCCCCGAGCGTGTCTGCACTCAGGAGACCTCAGAGGCTTCGCTGCGGCACTGATGTGGCTGGACCCCGGCTCCGTTTCTTAGCTGCTTCGAGTCTACGGAAAACGGGAAAATCCCTCCACCTCTGTGAGCCTCGTTTTCCTCATCTGCAAAATGGGTGCTAATGGATACGAAGCACTTAGAGCCTAGACTGAGGCAGACGGTGGCTGCTCTTCAGGTGGATTCCAGCCTCTGGGCTCCCGCAGCATCCCTCCCCCAGGGAGGTTCTGCAAGGCAGGGGGGAGAGGGGAGGGATCCCGCAGGCCATCTCAGCCCCCACCCTCAGCTCCTGCAGGGGCTCCGCCCTGCCCTGGGTGCATGCCCCAGAGACATCTGGAAAGCAAAAAGCTTCCAACGGCTCCTACAGAGGAGGGCAGATCCTTTTTAAAGGTGCTTGACACAGGAAAATCGCTTGGTAAATATTCATCGGATGAACAAATGATGATCCTTATGATAATAGAATCTAGCCCAGAGCCGTCTCCACGCTCCATGATTAATCTCATCTACTTAGTAAGTGTGATACAGGGCAATGAATCCTCGCGCTGCCTGTAAAGCACAGACGGTGTTCACAGCCTTTTCCGATCTTTGCCATCGGGAGCCAGAAGCCACCGTAGTGTCGGCGACCCCAATCCACAGACGAAGTGACTGAGGCTCAGAGACAGAAACGATGTGAACTGCGCCTCCCTCCCCACCCCAGGCAACGGGGCAATGAATCTAAGATCCTTGTAAGAGGAAGATGGAATGGCCTCGGGCGTTTCCTAGGAAGAATGTTCAATTGATGATTGATTGGGTGGGTGGTTGGCTGGTTGGTTGAACTAGACGAATGAATGGCTGTAAGGATGCAAATGCGAAGTTTAATACACAGTTTCACATCCCGGATAGTACTTTGGAAGCACCAAGTTCCTTATGTATGAACAATTGGCAAATTCATGCCAGACTGTTCTCTGCTCGTGGTTATCCCTGCCGCACGGAGCCAGACCTACGCGGAGCATCGCACCTCGCCCAGGCGGTACTGAGTCCCACCTCCCACGGGTCCTTCACACTCCTGACGGGCTGTCCTTTACCTGGGAAGCCTCTTACCCAATCCCTTTCCCGACAAAGTGGACTAAACTGCCCCCTCCTCTGTGTCCCCACAGGAGGCGTGTGCATTGTGACAACTGTCCTTGTTTGTGAAGTTTGCACACTTGTCACCCCACAGAGCAGAGGGTGCCTCGGTGGTGTGCCTGGCAGAGGTGAAGTGGGAGAAAGGGTGGATGGAGGGAAGGAAAGAAGGGAGGACAGATGGATGGTTAGATGGATGGTTGGATGGATGGGTGGGTGGATGGATGGATGGATGGATGGATGGATGGATGGATGTTTAAGTGGGTGGGTGGGTGGATGGATGGATGGATGCATGGATGGATGGATGGACGGATGTTTAAGTGGATAGATGGATGGATGAATGGATGGATGGATGGATGGATGGATGTGGATGTTTAAGTGGATAGATGGATGGATGAATGGATGGATGCATGGATGGATGAATGGACAGATGTTTAAGTGGGTGGATGGATGGATGGATGGGTGGATGGGTAGAGGGATGGACAGGTGGATGGATGAGTGGATGGATGCATGGATGCATGGGTGGATGGGTGGATGAGTAGACAGCAAATTCTAGAGCCTAGTTGACTGCATGTTCTAGATCATATCTCGAGTCTTCTTGTGAGAACTAGACTTTGTGCAGATTTCCCACCAGCTAGCACTGGGCCTGTGCCCTCTGCCTCTGCACAGTGTCTAGGACCAAGACCCCCTTCTCTTCCTGCTTCCACATCCCCTCAGAGTGAAGTCCTCTGTCCCAGGCTCTACCTAACAAGGACCGCAGGAGTGGGTGCAGCCCGGCCCCTCATTCAGGCTCCCTACTCACACGCCTACATGCCTGCACCCTACCTGGATATCTCAGGGCACTCCGTACCACAAACACACCCTGCCTCCATTGCCTCCCCCTCCTGATGGATAACCCTACTCTCCCCATTGCTGAAGCCCGACCACCACAGTCCAGACCTCTGTCACCCCTCACCTGGACGGCAGGGGACCCTGGCTGGGCCTCCTCCTACCCCACCATTTAACCTTCTGAAATACAACCACAGGGTTCATCATGTTAGAAGCCCTTTGCTAGCTTCCTGTATCCCCCCCTTGGGAGTCGAGTGTGAAGATGTGAGCGGGTGTGTAATTCACAGGCTGTGCCCAGGACCCCTTACCCACTCAGACGCACCCTTTAGTGGTAAGCACTTGCCATGCTGATGCAAACCTTCCTCATCTATTCCTTTCTTCCTCAGCTGCCTACCACTACACAGGCTTCCCCTCCCAGCATCTCCAGCCCCCGGACATTTGCACCTGCTGTCTCCCCCAAACTTCTCACCTATACAACCCCGACCTTCAGACTTAGGCTCAAGTGCCACTTAGGCAGGGAAAGCCTCCCACGACCCTCTCCCAGAGTGACTTCTGAAATTCCACATTCCCCTAATGCTGGGCACGTTTCCTCCATCCGCCCGGACTTTGAATCCCACGTCTGTTTGGGGCAAGACCACTTTCCCTCAGGGGAACAAGAGCATGGATGGCATCTGTTTCAAGAGTTGCTTGGGTGAGAAAAAACTGGGTGCTTCTCCCCAAATGCTGACACCAGGTGGCGATCAGACCCTTACACCAGCAGGGGTGTTGGGCACCGTCCTGGGCCCTGACAGTCCCCGCAGGCGGGTAGGGGGCTGCAGCGAGGTGAACGCCCCCTCTGTGGGAAATGCCATCAAATACTGCCTGCTGGAAGTCATTCACAGATAATTTTGAGGGGGATGGTGCCAAACTGCTCCCTGGGAAAGTGGCCGTTAAAACAAGACAGTTTAATAGCAACCCACTCACATAGCCGGAGGTTCTGGAATGATCCGTCTCATGCAATTACCATCACTTTCATACACAGGGGGTGTTTACCCTGAAGAGGTCCTTGGAGGTCATCTACATATATGAGATCTCAACTCCGGGTTCCAGGAGAGGCCTAAGCAAGCACCCGCACCTGGACGGTGCTTCTGGCATCTGTGAGTGCTTAGCCAACAAAATGTCTGTCTGAGTCACGGATTCCAGGGAGGCAAAGGCGATTATGACTTCTGTGCATTATCACCTGAGCCTCATGTCGCAGCTCCCCAAGATCCCAGCTTGTGTCCCTCCCACCAGCTCTTACACACCCGTCCCTCACACCAATCCTTCACACCTGTCCCTCATACCTGTCCTCACACCAGTCCCTCACATCAGTCCCTTCACACCTGTCCCTCACCCAGTCCCTTCACACCTGTCCCTCATACCAGTCTCTCACACTGTCCCTCACACCTGTCCCTCACACTAATCCTTCACACCTGTCCCTCATACCAGTCTCTCACACTGTCCCTCACACCTGTCCCTCACACCAGTCCCTTCACACCAGTCCTCACACCAGTACGCCTTTGCCACCATGTCTTTCTCAAGCAACCTGCCCTACCACCCGCCCTTCCTGCCTTCCTTGGCACGGCCAGCTCAGCCCACACAGTGCTTCTCTTAGTGTGATGTCCTTCCTCCGGCATCCCGCAGTTCTCTGCCAATCTCTACGTCAGCATTTCACTTAAAATCCTCATGTCTCTGCCAGGTACCCAAAGTGCCCTGAGGTATCCACAAGCCATACATGAGTAATTAATTCAAGTTGTCCCCTCTTCTCATCAAAATTTGATCTTTGTTGAAGAAGTCCTTCCTTATAACAAGGTCATAAAAATATCCTCCTGCTTCGTCTCCTAAAAGTTTTGTGGCTTTGCCTTTCACATATAAGTGTTTAATCCCCCTGGAATAAGTGGCTATGAGGCCGGAGAGGGGTCCCATATCATTTATTTTCAAGTGAACCACCATTTAAAAGAGTCCCTCCCTTGCCTAGTGACCAGTGGTGCCTAAAGCTGGGGCTGTCTCCAGCCCTAGATTTGGTTCCTCTGGTCAATTTATCTTTCCAAGGGATGCCAATCGTGTAGTAATTCTTGACACGTCTCTGGTAAAGCAAGGCACCCAACATGTTCTTCGGCGGGTGCTTTAGCTAGCCTCGGGCCCTGCCCTTTGATAGACACATTCAGATCAGCTCATCAAGTTCAAACAAAAGCACCCGAAGCCGTTGGCATTTAATGCAGAATTACATCGTCTGCAGGTAAATTTGAAAAGAACTGACTTCCTTGCTAAGTTGGTTTCCTCCCCCACTCATGAAGAGTATAGTCCGCACTTACTGACTTCTCCTTAAATACGTCTCAGTAACATTGAATCATTTTATTTTTGAAAAGTGCCCCGAGGATAAGACAGCCTTCTTTTTCATCTTCCTATGTCCCCGAATTGTCAATATCCTACCTCTAACTACTTCAAAGCTGTTTGCTACACTTACTTTGGGACTCGAAACCTTCATGGTGGAGTATGCAGCACTAGAGCCCCCTCCCAGGAAAAATATTACCAGAGGGTGGGGTGGGGCCGGGGTGGGTCAGCGTGGAGAAGACATGATGTGTCTCCGGGGCGGGGGGAGGAGTCCCCTCTCCTAGACCCTCAAACGCAGCATACTGTCTCTCATGCGCCCTACACTCTCCACGGCCCTCCTATCCACTCACGACGGGAAACTGCCTTCATACTTCCCGTTTTGCAAAGCGCCTTGAGTTCCCAACGTTCGACCCTCCGGCATCAGACAGAACAGGTGAGAACCTCCAGGACCTTTTTAAAAAGGGTCAGTCCCTGTTCAGTGCCCATTGCCCTGCTGCCTCCTTCGCTAGGACGTCGCATGCTCCCCTCGGGACACCAAGGGCAAGAAGTCAACTTCGACGTTAGGTCATGAGTGGTTTGTGTCTAATGCTTGGCCCCCTGTTCTACACGCTTCCTTGCTGTTCCGAGCGCTGGTATGTCTGACCACGTGGGTATCTCACCTTCTCCAGCACACGGGCATTGAGCCTAACTGGAGTTAGCTAGAGATTATTCAAAGTTTCCTAAAAATACGCTTCAATCTATATTTTCTCCGGCTGCTGAAGTAAGGAACAAAGTGGCATCTTCTTTTTTTGCTTTTTTAAAAGATTTTATTTTTTTATTTATTTGACAGAGAGAGGTCACAAGTAGGCAGAGAGGCAGGCAGAGAGAGAGGGGGAAGCAGGCTCCCCGCCGAGCAGAGAGCCCGATGCGGGGCTTGATCCCAGGACCCTGAGATCATGACCTGAGCCGAAGGCAGAGGCTTTAACCCACTGAGACAGCCAGGCGCCCCAAAAGTGGCTTCTTCTGACTTCCTTTCCTCTACGTCTGGAGAAACTTCCTTCCCACCTTCCTCTATCTCCTCCGCCCCAACATCATGGGCTTTAGTAACATTAACCAACGTTTGCACGAGAAGCCTGCCTTTCCAAAAAGTTATCTTCGATGCGTGCCTTTGGTTTCTATCCGTTTTGCGATATCAGGTGCGCCTGGCCGCCGCCCTCCCGCCTGCCTCCCTGCCAGGCCTTCTCCGCCTCCCCAGCACCGAGCGAGGTCCGTTTCTCTGCTGCCACCACATCTTTTCAAAAGCTCCTCCTTTCAGACAGGAAGCCGGCTGTGTGATGGGGGACATTCTGCTCTCTGAAGACGCCCCTGTGTTCCCCGAAACGACACGCGACAACTGCATCGGATGTCAGACCCAGACAGCCTGTCTTTCCCACGCTCGTGGGCAGACGCCGGAGTCCATCTTAAAATTTTGAAATTTCATACCGGAAACATGTCCGTATTGGCCTGATTGTTCTTCTCTTAGCATTTTTCTTTTCGGCGAGGTACCACAAGTTCCTCCTCCCGTGACGAGCAGGGAAAGAAAATTCTGGATGTGCGTTTGGCTTCTCAGGGTCCCCTCTGCCACCTCAGGCGCGGGCCCGTCTTGACGGCTGCTGCTGCTGCTCGCCTGTACCAGGTTCTGGTCCGGAAACGCCGGGGCCCCCAGATGCTCTCGCTCTCCCCCTCGCCCTCCGTCTCCGGCTGGCACCCTCCTTCTCACCGTCATCCCCGGGTCTCGAGCCCCTACCCCGTTTGCAAGAATGCCCTCGGCTCACTTCCACGTGGTGGATATGCTTTTCCTGCCCCTCTGCTTCCTCCTGCTCCCAGGTGGCCTTCAGTCCTGCCACTGACATTCCTGGGATCTTGCACCCGAGTCTTGGTCCCACCAGCCCCGCATCTTCTCCCTTTCTCTTGGGGAGCTGTCCTTCCTCCTCGCCTCCGTCCTGTACCTGCGAGGGGACTGCACTCCTCGCTTCCCGCCCTACAGACGGTGCGGAAGCAGGGGCTTGGGGGGGCTGGAGTGGGGAGGCTGGAGGGTGCGAGCAGGGTGCCTTTGCGGAGATGCCCACCCGCCTGGGCGTCTGATGGGCGGTCTTCCCGGGTCTTGCAGGCGGGCAGGGTGCTGGGTTCCTAGCGTGGGCTCTGCCTCTCACAGCTTATCCACGCTCTGTGTTCACATTCAGTGTCACGGGAACTCCGGCAGGCATGGGGCCGGGGCTGATGCCGCTGTATCCCACTGACACTCTCCAGGTCCCGGACTCGGAAGCGGGACCACTCTGTGCCTCGGGGAAAGTGCTGGCGCCCAGTCCTGGGGATGGTCATCTTCCATGCGATGGCACAAAAACCCTGGTCAGCTCCGAGGTCAGAGACCCCAGAGGTCACGCTGCAGAGGACCCTTCGGACACCACCAGCCCCGTCTCAAGTGGGCCCTCACGCTCAGGGAGGAAAGGTATTTATGTCCCTGCCGGGGAGGGAGACGGCCATATTTTACTGAAAGGCATAGCAGGACTTTGGAGGACGTAATGGCTGATTTAGATGGGACAAATAACTGTTTAATTGTTCTCTAATTAAAGGACAGTTAGAACCCGTATCGCAGCCTCATCCTCGGGTGTCTGTTTACGGGCCACGCGGAGCACGGCTACGGTGCCCACAGCCATTAAGAACACCGACAATTACAGAGCATAATTACCCGTGTAATTATTCTCTTATACCCGAGTAATTACACGGCGGTACTATCTGTGTATTACCATTTATTCATATACCTAATCAGTCTCCTTTCACACGCTGGGACCCGGCCAGGAGGCGCCCGTCAATTTCTCTCTTTCTTTTTTGGGGAAACTAACATGAAAGTCACCTGATGAAAAGCTTGGGTGCTGGGCTGCCTGCGATGAGCACCAACCACACCGCGCGGTGGCCAAGGTCAGGGTGGGGGCGCTGGGAACTCAGCCCTGACACCCGGGTGGGGCGGCAAGCCCATCCAGCCAGGCCATGAGGCTGCTGCTGCGGGCGCTGTCCCCCCTTGGTGGGCTCTCTGCTGTCTCCCCGAGGGGTCTCTCCGCAGGCCACCAGCCCTCCGCCGCCCGGGGGCCCAGCACCGTGGCCCACCCTGTGTCGGGGCCACCTGTTTTCTTGTCTGTCTCCCCTTCTGGACTTTGCTTCTCGCCGTGCCAGGACCCTCGAGGGTCTGACTTCTACTGGAAGCACAAAGGAGTGGATGCCAAGCCGGAGGAGGGGTTCCCATGCACCCGCCAAACGAGGCTAGAAGGACAGACCCCTGGAGATCTGGCCAGAGGATCCCAATTACAGAGTCGCGTGGGAAGAGAAGGGGGTGTTGATGGATGGGCCCGAGCAGCGACATCAAAGTTAGTTTCCCTTGAGAATGACGGTCCCGTTTCTTACAGCTCCACCCAGCGTATCTGGCAAGGCAAGCTGAAAGCCATCAACGGGGTGACCAGAACTTCCAGGAACAAGGTAGCGGGAAGAGAGAGGCCAAGTCCCGGGGGGTCAGCGTGACTGTGACCGCCCTCAGAAACGCACAGCCTAGAACAAGACGCTCCAGACAGAACAGAGGCGACGAGGAAGCAAAGCACCGTCACGGCCTCGGTGGAAAGCAAAGGCCTCAGCAGCTGCTGAATTAGCACCACAGCCCGTGGAAGGTGCGGGGCCCGGGCCCACAGCCTTTGCGTCTCGGTGGGGCCCGCTGTGGCCGCAGCCCCTCAGAGCTTCCCAGGGAGAAGGGGCAGAGGGAGGCGACATCGGTCGGGACCCCGCTGTGGGGTCCCTCTCCGCGCCACGGCGCCTGGACAGTCTCTGCAAGGCTGGGGAGGTGACAGCAAGCTCTGCGAGGGTGGGCTGGTCTCCTACGGCCGCTGTAACATATCAGCACCAATTCACTGGCTTAAAACAGCACGGACGTCCTATCTTGCACTTCTGCAAGTCAGAGCCTGAAACGAATCTTGGCCTAAAATCAAAATGTCGGCAGGGCTGGAATGTTCTAGAAGCTCCAGGGGAGAATCCGGGCCCAAAGGGACAACCCAGGAGAAGCTCCCCATCCCAGGATCCCTAACTTAGTCTCCCCCTCATAGGTCCCCAGGATCAGGCGTGATCCCCCCCAGAGGAGCCTCCTTCAGCCGGCCACAGTGCGCGAGCGCAGACGAGCAAGCATCGGCGCCTGCTGCCATCCAGCCCGGTTCACAGAGGGAAGCAGAAGGCCCAGAGGTCACACGACAACTCAGGGACACACTGGCGAACAAGCCAGAGTGCTGGATTTGAGCCCCGGACCGCCGTGCCTCCCAAACCTTGCCCAAGTCGCCGTACCTGCCGTCCCGTCAGACAGACGGACAGAGGGGCTTACACACCACATCCCGCCCTCGTGGTAACGGGTGTGTGGCCACTCAGCACCCACTCCCCTGTATTTGGTGAGACGATCCACCTCCCTTTCCCAGAATATCCAGTCCCCCCGGGCGGACAGTCCTGTTAGAAATACCCGTCAGGGCTCCTGCCTTCAGGGGCGCCGTATGGCTCAGTCGGGTGAGCGGCTGACTCTTGGTCCGTGATCTCGGGGCCATGAGATCAAGCCCCACGTCTGGCTCCGTGCTGGGCATGGACCCTGCTTCAAATTCTTTCTCCCCCCTCCTCTGCTCCTCCCCACTGCTCGTTCTCTCTTTCTCTCTCTCAAAAAAGTTAAAAATAAAAAGGTCCCTGACCTCAAAAGGGCAAGTTCATGATCTCCCGGAGACACGAGGGAGGGTGTCGCTGGGGTTCCTGTTACAGCTGCCGTGTAGGTAGCAAGCTCCCTGCCCACTCCCGGCCTCCCGCCCTTTGCCGGCCACCTTCCTGGTCCCGGCTCTACCTGACGGTTTTCTGGCGAAGACCCCTTCTGTGGCTGCTGGCCTGCAGTGCCTTCTGCCGTAGCTTACCCACGGCCGCACAAAGCAGTGGAGCTGAGAAGCTTGGACTTACAGGAAGCCGCACTTCCTTCGCCCACAGACGTGCCCACGGTCCACTGAAGCCCCCCCCAGGGCAGGGCAGGGCAGGGGCTGGCCCGGGATGCAGGTGCCCCCCTCCCCAGGCACGCTCACCTCCAGGCCCCCCCCCAACACAGTCCACAGCTGTTCAGAGTGAAGGGACTCGCTGCGGTTGAGGATCAAACATTTTCAGCCTCGGCTGCTTGAAATGCAAACATACACACACGAGACACAAAAACACGCAGACTCCCCGTGGGTATGAAGAAGAGCTGCTATTTCCCACTGCCAGCAGCCCTTCCCCAGCCCCGCCGGAACCGTCCTCCAGCGGGTTCCTGCTTTAGGTGCGTAGGATCCAGGAGCAGATGCTAGGGCTCACCTTCCTCTCCCCGAACCCATCCCTCCAGCCAGGGACCGCGCGGGGAGCCGGGTTCAGGGCCTCCTGCTACGCCCACCTCCCCCCCAGCATCCTGCTCCCCCCTCCCAGAGCTCCCCGCACCCCCACTGTCTTCCAGGGGAAAGCAAGCCAGCGGTGAGGTCCTTCTTTCTCGCTCAAAATAGACACTGGCTGTCGAGCGGAAAGAAGCAGGAAGAGGGAGTCTGAAGTTCAAAACAAATTCCTCAAATAAGGAATGATTTTTTTTTCCTCACAACAAACTTAGGAGAAACTCAGCAGTAGCAGCATCAGTTGTCGGCGTGTCTCCAGATGCCGTCAGACATGGGCACGCGAGCTGCTCTCCTTTCCACCTGCCCTTGCTCTTACCGCCTGATTTGGGGAACCGGCCTCCTCCCCTCACTCAGTTCCATTAGGGTGGGCTGACCCCGCCCCCAGAGGACACGTGACTGGGCCTGGCCAATCAGAGCATCCGCTCCCTCTAGCCACACTGCTGCAGGAAAGGGACCTTGATCCCACCTGAATTCAGGGGGGAGCCCTCTATAGGCTGTGTGCAGCACCTAATGGGAAAAGGAACCCGTCCTTTCTGAGATCCCGGTGCTAATGATCAGGCATGTCTGGGATTCCCAGAGGTCATTGCAGCCCAACAGCAAAAACGTGCCCAAGACCAAAGCCAAGACAGGAGACCCTGGCTGAGAGATGGAAGGAGACTGTCTCCCTTATCTCCCTGGATCGAGCCGTGCCTGAAGCCATGCCTACCCCTGATCCTCACAGTGACATAAGCCAATATGTTCCTCTTCTTGTCTGAGTGATCTATGTTCCCTGTAATCCCCGGAGTCCTGGCAAGCGTAGCATGGGGTGTTAGGGTGCCTCCTGACACGGCAGCTTGGTTGTTAAAGGTAGACAATGAGAACAGAGGACTCTGGAAGTGGAAGGTCCCTCAAAGACCACATGAGGACGGACTGCAGCTATGTGACATGGGCGCTGCCTCTTGACTTTCTGGCACCCAGGGTCAACAGCACTGATCCATCGGACCATTCTTCAACCCACCGAACTCACGCGGCCCCCAGGTCCTTCCCTTGGCCTCCATGCAGTGAAGACTGACTTTTGGAGGAAAGAGATAGGATAAACCCACTTCCAACCAGACTAACTCAGAGGGAGGTGAGGTCCCAGCCTCCCCAGTAACCCGCAGGAGTACCCGAGATGGTACAGTCCCAGGACTTATGCCTTCCCCAGTATCTGACGATTTCTCCTTGTACAGGCAGTGATACTTCTTGGAGAAGCCACAGGACTTGCCAAAGTCCTGGATATCGGGGTATCCGTATATGAGGGGTGGAGAGGGCATGGTCAGCACCTTTTAAAATTAAAGAACACAACTGCCAAAGCTTAGTGACAAATGAATGCTAAGACCGTAACATACAAAGGACTTCGGATGGCTTCCCTCTGTCTCACTGTGTTTTCCCCGAACCCTCCAAAGAGCCGGGGCAGGGTGAGTCTCCTGTGGTTGGTGGGGCACGGACCGCACACTGCGTATGGTTGAAAACAACACACACGCGTCCTCTCGTGGGGATGGAGGTCTGAGTCCCAAATCGGTCCTACACGGGCTGCAGTCAAGGAGCTGGCTCCACCAAAGGTTCCAGCAGCCCTTGCGTTCTCCAGTGTCTAGGGGCCATCCGTGTCCCTTGACCCCCCCGCACCTTCCACCGTCAGAGCCAAGAGCGGGGTATCCTCCCATCTCCTTCCCTCCCAACCCCCTCCCTCCCTCTCCCACCCTGCTGCCTCCCTCTCCCACGCCTCCCCTGACTACACTGGGCCCCTCAGGCAACTCGGGACAATTCCCCATGTCTGCCTTTTCCAT
Organism: Nasua narica; assembly: GCA_028533885.1. Lineage (NCBI taxonomy): Eukaryota > Metazoa > Chordata > Mammalia > Carnivora > Procyonidae > Nasua > Nasua narica. The sequence goes on from CM052800.1 coordinate 2,987,834, forward strand.
GTAATCTCACCCGCAGGGGCCCCTGTGCCGTGAGAGGTGATGTCCTTGCTCGGGCTGTGGTCCCCAGAGCGTCAGACTGTGCACTAGCTTTGGCAGAGAGAGGAAACCCGGAATGTCCGTCCCTCTGTGTTTCAGCGGTTCCAGAGGCCGGAGGCCCAGGAGACTGGCTTTCCAAGAAGCGAGGCCTCTTTCTCTCCCCTCTCCCACAACAACCTAGGGGCTTTAAGAGGGAGTCATTTTCCGCGCATTAGCTGAACTTGCAAGGGGTTCAATCTATTTCTGAGACAAAAGCCTCCCTACGTCAACAGGCCAACTGAGCCATTTTTCTTCCGGACAGAGGAGGAGGCCTGGCTCTCAAGGGAAATGGAGAGCATCGGTGATCGGAACAAAGGCCCATTTAGCCCCGTGCCCACCTTCCAGCTCCTGGCAGGGCTCCGCTCTCTGGCCCACCTCCCCACCAGGGAGAGGCTTCCACACCTTCCTTCCTAAGCCACAGACCCAGAAGGATCCAGCTCACCCTGAGTGCTGAGCCGAGGGTGGGGGTGAGGCTCAGGGACAGAAGGGGTGCTCCAGGGCCCCCCGCTTTGCCCCAAGAGAGCTGGGGGCACTGGGGATCAAAACCCCACCCCATCTGCCTCCTCTGGGTCTTCACGCTCCCCCCAGGTCTGCCGCCTCCCCGGGGCCCCCATCTCAGGCACCGGCACCCCATTCACCCACGGCTGATACCAGAAGGCGGGGGGCACCGCCTGGCCCCAAACTGTCTTCCGACCCTGTCCCTGCCGGGATATCCCCACACACCCAGGTTCAGACTTAGCGTCTCTCCCGGATGTCCCCCCAAAGGGTCAGAGCCACGCAGCCGACAGAGGATGGTGTATTTCCAGAGCACGGGGCCAGGCGCACGCCTGAGCACATCCAGGGAGACACGCACGAGGGGCGGATGCGGTCCCTTCTGGGGTCCCAGGAGTGCTCCTGGCACTGTGTCCTGGAGGTCCCATGCCCTGGTCCCCGCTCAGCGCGGCAGGAGCTCCACCTGCTTCGGCGCTCTGGAGCCCCGAGCCTTCGTCTCAGCTGCGGGGCCAGGCGCTGGGCTGCGTCCCGCCCCGGCACCGAACCTGCAACCCAGCTGCGGCCCGTGGGCCATGTTACAATCCCAGTTCACACCCAGAGAGGCGGCCGCAGAGGGGACCCATGATCTCCCACCCTGTGCCCGGGCCCCTCTCCTCCTGGCTCAGTCTCTGACAGGGCTTGGGCCCAGGGAGCAGGGAGCTGGCTGGCCAGAGCACAGACACAAACTGACTCCTTGCCGCTTAGCACACCTTAAACCTACCAACAGATCCCGTGCTCCCCGAGACCCTGGACGCAGGGGTCTGAGGACCCCACGGGGTACAGCCCACAGCGACACTGACGCAGGGCTCTTGCTCTCCGACCTGGGCCTGATCAGCCAGCCATCACCCACCCAGGCGCTTTGTGAACACCGGAGAGGGTTTCCAGGTCCCGTGTCCGCAGGACCGGGCTCACCTGACCTCCCTGCTGAGTGCCAATCACCACCGCCCCCTGCGGGGACCCCAGAAGGCAGGGATGGGCCAAGTGGTCTGCAGCAGGAGAGGGGGCGGAGCTTCCGCATGGGGGTGGGGCTTCTACAATGGGGGGGCCTCCACTCCAGGGGGTGGGGCTTCTACACCAGGGGGCGGGGCTTCTACACTGGGGAGGGGCGGGGCCTCCACTCCAGGGGTTGGGGCTTCTACACCAGGGGGCGGGGATTCTACACTGGGGAGGGGCGGGGCCCACTCCAGGGGGTGGGGCTTCCACACCAGTTGGGCCTCAGAGCAGGAGACCAGGTTTCTAGGCTAGCAGGCAGAGGACTTGAGTGGAGGTCGGAGACACAGGCAGAGGGAGAGACAAAGAGACCCCAAGAGAGCTCCCGGAGCCAAATTTGAGATGAGAGCAAGAAAAGCTGACCTATACAAGTAGCCCAGATACAAAGAGCAGAACCAAGTGTGACTTTGGTCCTTTCCCACTGTGGGATTTTCTGAGGAAGGAGACAAGGCACAGTGGAACAGTGAAGAGGCCTGGGCCTCACCTTGGCCACAGGGGCAGGTGCACGGGGCGGAGGGGGGGCAGCGGGGGGGGGGTGTGCAGCGGGGGCGGGGGCTCGAGGGCCAGAGGCAGCGCCCTCCTGTCCTCCTGGCAGAGCTCCGAGTCCAGAGAGCTCGGCTGAACGGCAGCCCTAGGCTCTGACTCAGCTCCCAGGTCTGCGCCCTCTCCCTAAGTTTCCGTCCCACTGGGGGGGCAGCCTCCTTGGCCCCCAGGACAGGCTGCTCAGAGGCCGCGTAGGGCAGTAGAAAGTGGCGAGGGTCACCTGGGGCTGGGGGCGAACCCTGACTCGGCGACCCACTCCTGGGTGGTGTAGGAGGCCACAGCACGCGTCTGGTCCTCGCGTCCCTTCACCGGCCAGGTGCACAAAGCCTTACATGGCAGGGCTGTCGCGAGGATCCCAAGGAGCGCCCAGGAAGCTCCTTAGACCGGAGCTGACCCGTGAAGGGCCTTCGGAAACTCAGGCGCTCCTTATCACTATCAGTGCTGCCTCTGCTGAGTGGATTTCTGGCTCTCTGAGACACTCTGAGCTTCTCGAAGGCAAGATTTGGTTTTGATTCATCTCTCATCCGGAGTGCGTGCCACGTGGCGGTTCCTCAGAGCATCTCGGGTGAGTAAGCAGAACGAGCCACAGATGGATTGATGGGCATCTTGTCCCAGCCAGTGCTTCTCCAACGAGAAGCCACGTACCCCCCACCCCAGGGCAGGGCGGGGGGTGGGGGGACGGTGCTGGCTGGGCCAGGGAGTCCTGGCGCTTAAAATGGGAGCATTCTCCTGGGTCACCGGGTTGACAAGGACTTTTTGTTGAAAACGTGCGTGTCTGTGTGTCATTTTAGTATTCACACCAACCCTGATGCATCACAGAGTAAAATGAACATTCGTATGAATTTTTAATATAAAGCACGACGCTTGAAAGTAATCCCACGGCCTAGCCAGCGCTGGCAGGCTATGCCTTCGTGCCTTAGCCCCGCAGGCCACGGGGGTCTCTGGCCACGTTAGAAACAATGCAGCTATCCAGAACTACGGTGGGGGTTGTGCATGGCACAGAAGGCCCACAGGGGCTGTCTGAGGATTGTCAGGGCCCCCAGGGCCCGAGGTCAGGCCATGACGATAGTAGAAGGCCCTACCCATGGAGCACTGATTTTACTGCAGGAGAGACGAAAATAAAAGGGAATTCCTTTTGTAAGACGCGTTACAAAGCGGTCTCTTAAGAAACTATAAAGGGCTGCTCAGTCTGTAATTGCTGCTAAACGGCCTCCTAATAGCATTCGCACCTTCCAGCAAAGTCTATCCATCACGCTTACCGAAGAGAGAGGCACGCACCCACAGGCGCGCCTGCAAATAAGGGCTGATCTTCTCCCAGATCAGACTCACCCAGGACAAAGCTCCCCTTTCTTTTCCTCACACACAACACAACAGGAGAGGTTCAGTTCCTCAGCGCTCTCCCAGACCCTCAAGGTTCTAGAAGGTTAGAGCTGTCTGCCCGGTTCGTCTCTGCACCCCAGTGCCCAGTGAGGGGCTCCAGCGTCATTAGTAGGTATGAAACCTGAATCTGTTTTCCGCCAGCTTGGACGAAGGGTCCTCTCCTCTCGCCCTGGCAGCAAGCACACAGCCTGGGGCAGCATAGGGCCTCGACCCACATCCGCTGAGCGGATGGGCGCTGGTGTCGAGAGGGAGCCTGGGGACCCAGTCGAGGCACGGGAGGAACCAGAGCTGGGGGTCTGCTCACAGGCGTCTCCTTCCCCCGCAGCCCCTCTCCCGCTGGGAGGAGAGCAGAGAAGCCCTGAATATCTGAGCTGGAAAGGGCTTTGGAGAAACTCTAGTTCAAACTCCTCGTCTTGCGGATGGGGAAACTGAGGCCTGGAGCAGCAACAGGATCTGCCCAGAGTCTCAGGGCTCCACCACGATCAGACCGAGCCCAGGCCGGCCGCGGTACGTTCAAGAGCTGCTGATTCCCAGCCTCCAGCAGAGTGGGCCGGACTGGGCTTGCAAAGACGTGGGGAATGCCGTCTGCCCCCCAGAACGTTGCTGTGGGGTGCCTGGGGGGCTCAGGGGAAGACACAGGGAGCTCCCACGTCTGCCACACCCACGCACAGGGAGACACTCAATCCGTTTACTGCATTGGTGAACGGCGAACGCTCCGCTGCCTACCAGCTGGGCGAGCTCGGACCGACGTCCCAGCTTCCCCGCGCCTCTTTTCTCATCTGGGTGGTGCAGGGGGTGACGTCGACCCCCCAGTCGTGCCCTGCCTCCCCACCGATAAATGAATACGATTGCCATCTCCTCCTGGCCCGGCACCTGGAACCCTGCGAATGACCAGCACGGGGATGGCAGAAGGGTCAAGGAGGCACGAATGAATGGACCGTGCAGCGCAGACGGGGACGGAAAACTCTGCTTCGGAGGAAGTAGGAATCTCGTCCCCTGAAGGGCAGCACCCCATCCCCAGCCCAGCCCAGCCCCTGGGGTCCGTATTTCCCGGGTCCCGGCTGAGCACTCAGGGCCGTGTCCAGTTGAGGACCTGGAGGTGAACTCAGTCCCGTCTCCACCGAGTGTCTGCCCCGGCTGTCCTTGTCCCCTACAATGCTCCTTCATTAGTTCAAAGACCAGCCCGTGGTCCCCCCACCTCTTCCCTCTGCCTACCTTCCCCGGCCACCGCAGCTTCCCTCTTCCCCTCCTGGGACTCTTCTGCTCCTGGGTGCATTCAAATGCACATCACACAGAGCCCCTGACCTCCGGGGACAGCTCTGGGGGCCCCACCGCTCGCCCAGCCCCCAGATATCAGCCTGGGGACGCCGGCAGGGACAGGGGACGTAAGCGCCCAGGGCTGTCCTGTTGGTGAGCTCGGGCCTCCGCCGGCCGCCTCCCAGCCCCGCGGGGCCTCCAGTGGGCCGCGCCCTTCCAGACGGCGGGCTCTGTCCCCGGCCCCGCGCGGGGCTGTCCCCAGTCCCACCTCTTCAGGCAGAGAAACTGGCATTTCATGTTCTAGACTCCGAGGCCCAGGCCACCTTGTTCCCCAGACAAACGACTAATTTGTTCTCTCGACACAGGGAGGTGGGGAGGCGGCAGGGCCCCGCCCCCACCCCGACACCTGTCACACACACGGGACGGGGGCCCTCGTTCCCGGGCCAGGTCTTGTTCCCTGACAGCACAGCAGCCAGCTGACACCCCGTGTGAGGATGGATCACCCCAGAGCCAGTGCCTACCCTCACGGTCTCGGGGCGTTGGTGAGGAGAGGGCCTGCTGCGTTTCTCTCTAAGGACAACGGTCCCAGGGACGCTTGGTGGGGGAGGGGGCTTTGCTCAAGCCAGGCTCTGCTCTGAGCACTGGACAAGGAGCCCCTCACGTAACCCCTTCAACCTAAGAGTGTAGACACTACTGTTACCCCCATTCCACCGAGGAGAAACGGGGAACCCGAGGTTCAGAATTCGGGCGAGGCCACGGAGCTGGGGGGCCGTGGACCCAGGCCCAGGCCCAGCCCCAACACGAGAAAGAGAGGGGTCACCCTCCAGGCTGCCGTCCTGCCCAGCTCGCGCGTGCCCGGGCTGCCTTCCGGTTCCCGGCGCTCCCAGTCCTCCCCGCTCGGCGCCCCCACGCTGCCCAGAGGGAGGCACCTGTCCTCACTGCTGTCCCTGCCTGCCTCCAAGACAGACTCCCGTCCCATGGGCTAGCGCGTGCCTCAGTGGACCTATCGGCACCTTCGGCCCACCAGAGGGAGGGTCAGCTGAGTCCTGAGGTGTGCGGGGCGAGGGGCTGCTGTGTGAGAGGTCAGAGACGGGACAGAGGCGGGAGGCGTCTGTAAGCCCGGGCCCCACCTGCATCCGTGACTCGGTTTCCCTGTCTGGGGTCCAGCCGGAAGCAAGGTCCACGTTCTAGAAGGATGAGGGCCCGGGGGCTTCCCTTGGGGGCCACGGGGAGGGGCCGGGGAGGCGGATTCCATTCAGCGGGGATAAGGGTGGGCAGGGCAATGCGCTGGGAAGGGGAGAAGGGGAGCTGGCCTCCCCGCACGCCACCCTCCAAGCGGACGTCACGTGAGTTCCCGGGCCGCCCTGACAAGTGACCACAACCGAGCGGCTTCAGACGACAGAAACGTGCTCCCTCCCGGTCCGGAGGCCAGAAGGATAAGACCAACGTGTCGGGCTGTGCTCCTGTCTGGTGGCTCCTGGGGGCAGCGGCAGCCGGTGGGAGGGGATGCCTTCCTGCCCTTCTCCAGCTTCTAGACGTCCCTCCTCCGTCCCCAGCCTCTGCCCTCACACCTGACCTGCCCCCTGCTTCAGGCCCTGCGATGGCCTGGGTCGTCGTTAACCACACTTGTCAAGCCCCTTTCTCCATGCAAGGTGACAGTCCCGGTGCCCGGACTGGGAAGAGGACACCTTTGGGACACAATGTGCAGACACCCTCCCCCCCAGTGACAATTAGGAGCAGTCAGATAGCTCCTCGATGGCCCCTCTTCACAGATGAGACACCTGGGGCCCCAAGGAGGTGTCCCCACCCCGCGCTGGGGCACACGGCACAGCTGGACTGAGTCTGGGGACACCCAGACATTGTCCCCAGGCCTCCCTGCCAACGCGGGGTCACCACGGCAACCCTAGGACGGCGCCCCGGGCTCCTCGCACACACGCCCCGAGCAGGCTGGCGGGGGCTCTCACAGGTGCAGGGGGCTCTGCCTACAGCAGGACCCGCTGCCGTCTGCCGTACCCTGCATCCCTTCATTCCATTCTTCCAGTGTCGCCGAGCCCGGGGCTGCCACGGGCCACCAGACCAGCCCTCCGCCCCGTCGCATTTCCAGGCTAAACAGGCAAGTAACCTCTCCCGGCTTCCCTGAGCCAGCTGGTCCCGTCTGGGTTAGGGATGCCACCGTCCCCCTGCCTGCTTCCCTGTCCCCGCACTGCCCGCGGGGGAGGGGCTACCGGGCGCCCCATCCCCCGGGGCTCCACGCGTCTCCCGGTGGCCACACGGATGTCGCCTTGGGCCTACCCCAAAGTCTCTAGCCAACCTAGAAGCCCCTTCGCTGCACCCCCTCCCACTACAGGCATCATCTCGCTAACCTTCCTGTCCACCCCCTTTACAGGCCAGGAAACTGAGGCTCGGAGGGGCCACGTCCTGGGCTGTTGTCACCACCGTCCTGCCCGGCCTCCATGTGAAGGCCCCCGTGACTTCGCAGCCTCAGAAACCCCGCTCTGCACCTTCCCTCGTTGCTTCCGCTCGTCTCACTTCCAAAGGCGGGCACAGCCTGCGGGGCCGGACCTGGCCCCTTCCCGGGCACCTGAGGACCCTCTGGCTGGCGACAGACCAGGATGTCACGGGCTCTGTGTCACTCTGACCTTTGGGGTAAAGTCCCCAGAACAGCCATCCGTGCCCGTGGGCCAGGCTCACGCCAAGCGAGCACCAGGCTGTGGGTTCCGGTCCCCAATGTCACGATTCTCTGTGCCAGACGCGGTTACCGCCCCTTTCCCGCACGGCACCTGATCCACCCAAGTCATTCCCCTCCCGGGACACCGGGGGGCTTCTCGGGACGCAGCCAAGTGCTCAAGGCCTCTCTGCTCTTGTGCTGGGGTCCCAGGTGCCAGGAAGCAAGCACAGGTTTGCAGACGGGTCTTTGCACAGACCCGGGCGGGCGGCGGCCACCTGGGAAGAGCACGGTCCCGATTCCACAGCCAGGCAAAGGGGGGTCGGGAGACACGCTCAGATCGAGAGCACAGGAAGTGCAGCTCAGACGGAAACTCGAAGCCAGATCAAGACCCAAGAAAAACACCCGCCCAAGATGGCGGCTGCCCACGACCACCTTCCAAGGACCCCGAACCCTTCCTCTGGCCCCGGCGCCCGCCGGCCCGGCTGCTGTCTGCAGGGCCGGGAGAAGACACAAGACGCACCTGCACAAGCACGCGCAGCCTTCCAGCGACAGCCCCGCTGGCCACCGAAACACGGTCATCAAGACAGACCACAGTGGGAGCCGAAAGGGTGTCGCGGGACGCGGCCTCGGGCCCGTGCTGGAGCCCGGCTGTGCGGCGTGGGCAGCCGCCCCCGCACGCCCCTTACCTTTCTCTTGTTCGTGGGACAAATGTAGAAGTTGTCGATGACCGTGGTGACACCGGGCTGGAGGGTCAGCTTGGTGTAGGACGTCCCGAAGTCCGAGGACCTGGGGGGACAGGACGACAGGGGTGAGCGAGGTGCCCTCCAGGTGCAGGTGTGTCCAACCCCCCGGACAGCTGGCATGGGCCCCATGCCAGTGCGGGCACAGCAGCCCAGGGCCAGCTCTCCCCGGGAGCCGCGCGCTCCCCACCGTGACCACATGGGGCTGGAGGACCACAGGGGACGGCAGGCAGGGCCAAGCTCGGGGGCTGCTGGAAACCAGGCCCCCCTGCCCCGGGGGCTGGCCCCGCTTCGCCTGCGGGTCCCCTCCCCCCGCGGTAGCATGCGGGGCGCAGGACGGGATCTGTGGCTCTGAACCCCCAGCCCACCGCAGCGAGACGGGGGCAGGCCATCTGGGCGAGTTCACCTCTATGGTTTGGAAGCAAGCGATACAGTGGGACATGGAATCAATTCCACGTTGAAGCTTAAAACCTCTGTGGCCCCGAAATCAACACTCCTTATTATCACCCCATTAACATGTGCTGTGACCGCAGAACAAGGCTGGCCGCCAGCCCAAGGGCGGCCAGGTCCGTCTGAGCCTAACTCATGCCGGACATGGGGCTTCAGGGCCGTCCCCGGGCCTCCCCATCTTCTGACGGGTCGGGAGAGTCAATCCACGGAGGGGACAGGGCCGCAGCGGGAAGCCCTCGGGCCTGGGCCTCCCTGTGACCGCCTCCTGTGTCACCACAGCTGAGAGCCGCGCGCCGGAGCCGTGCCCCGGGGCCGGAACCCCGTCCTCGGGCCCCAGCAGCACCTGCCCCCCTGGGGGCTGGGCACGCCCGGCTCGCCCGGTGTGTCGGGGCCTGGGGGTGGCCTGGGACAGCGCGAGTGTCTGTCCCCCAGCACGGGTCCCCTGCCTGCCCCGGTACATCTTGAGTGCTTTCTGCACCCATGTACTTGCTCCGCAAATCTTCAAGAGAAACCGAAGCTCTGCGAAGGTGGGCTATGTTCATTGTCTTGGTGCCCTAGTGGCCACCTGTCCCCGGAGGCCAGGTCCCTCACCAGCCTCATGGCCACAGACCCTTCCCAGACCAGGACAGAGAGCAATCCCTGCCCCCGGACTCCCCGAGGAGGGTCCTTGAGTGCCCTTGGCCTCCCCAGGGAGGCCGTGCTCCAGGGAAGCGAGAAGGCCCCCCTAGAGGGGAGATCAGCGATGCACTTGGTCTCCAAACCTCAGAGAAAGAATTGATTTGCTTTGGGAAGGAGGGAGCCAGAGGCCCATTAGCAGAGGAATGATCCAGAGACCCGAGAATGGGAGTCTCCACGGAAACCAATGGCGGTGTTTCCCAGCTGGATGCATGGAAGGTCCTCTGAGCCTCTTGGTTCCCCTGCTGTCCCTACTGCCACCAGCAAGCTGAATCCAAGTCCTGCCCATGGATTCCATCTCGCAGACCCCTTGCCCTCCACCCCTTCCCTCCCTCCCTGACACCGCCTCAGCCCAGGTGTTTGCCCAGGATCCAGCCGCCCCCGCCCCCCCCCGCCCTTCCCCCTCCCGGTCACAGGCGCCTACTGGCACCTGCTCACTCCAGGGTCCCTGCTGGTGTGGGCATGCAGGTGCAGCCGGCCTGGGGGGCGAGGGCGCGAGGGTGATAAGAAAAATGCGACAGCCTCAGGGGCGATCGGGGCTGGGATGGAGGGGTCAGTGGGACTGCTGTCTCCGAGAGGCAGGGAAGGCCCCTTGGACGCGGCGATGTTTGGGCAGAGAGAGGCAGGAAGGAAGAGAGCACGTGTCTGGCTAGAGGAAAGCCACTCGTACCTGGCTAAATACCGTCCCCCCAAAATCCGTGTCCATCGGCAATCTGTGAACGGGACCTCATTGCAAACAGGGGCTTTGCGGATGTAATTAAGTTATGAGGAGGTCATACTGGAGTAGGACGGGCCCTGATCCAAGGACTGGTGTCATAAGAGGTAGAGAATTTGGACCCAGGGACACACAGACTCACAGGGAGAGTGCAGACAAGGGATGCCAAGGAGAGCCGGCCACAGCCAGAGGCTGGGCAACACGCCTAGGACAGACTCTCCCCAGAGCCTGCAGATGCGGCAAGCCCCTCCAACACCTTCACCCTGGACGTCCAGCCTCCTGACAGAGGACGATAAATTTCCCCTGTTTCAGGCTAGCCAGTGTGTGGGCCTCTGCTACAGTGGCCCTAGGAAACTAAGACAGCCTTCCAGCTGGAGGGAACGGCAGGTGCAAAGGCCCTGAGGCAGGCTAGCTCTCCCTCCTCCTTTTGGGACACGAGGGAGGGATCTGTTTGAACCCGTCCGCCACTACTACCAGCTACCGAGGCATCAGGAACTCCTCACCCTGCGGGACGCTGCGAGTCCAGCTTCCCGGGCTGGCGGGCGAGACAGAGAGAGCAGACCTGTGGTTCCAGGTAAGCAGTGATGCCGATGAACATGTCCAGAGAAGCTTGGGAGACTCTCAGGGAGGCGTTGACTCAGGGCCGCCCTCGACGCCCCTGCCCCCGGCTGCCTCCACCGCCCATCTAACCGCCCACCCCAGCCCGCCGACTCTTCCTGCAGAATCATTCGCGTTCGGTCCCAACATGCCCCCCTCGCCATCCCTCTCCATCTCCCTGCCGTCTGCGAGGGGCCCCCATGGGCTACAGGCTCAGAGGAGGGGGAGGTCAGTACGGGCTGGGCGGGCTTCATCAGGACCAGTGGGCAGTTTCCCACGGCTGGTGTAACACATTACAGGACTAATCTATTATCTTGAGGTTTGGGAAGTCAAAAGTCCAAAACAGGTCTTACATGGGCTCAAATCAAGGCATGTATACTGTCTAGAAGCTCTAAGGAAGCCCCTTTCCTCACCTTCCTGGCTTCTAGAGGCGCCCACTCTCGTTGGCTGGTGTCCCCTCCTCCACCTCCAAAGGCCATCCCCTCCCCCTCCCATCATTGTCACATCCCTTCCTCTGGAGTCAGCCCCCTCCCCTCACTGTGCCCTCGGGAAGAGTTCGGGTCGTGGCTGGGGTTCAGCTGCACCGGGCTTCAGGGTGGAGTTTCTTCAGAAAGTGGGAGGCAGGGGACGAGATGCTGTGCATGAAATCAGAGATGGGGACCTGTCCCCGTCATCCGTGACCCTCTGGTCGCTCCCCCACACTGGCTGGGTGTCGGCCAGGTGTCCGGACGCAGACAGGCTCCCGCGCTCCGTGGGTCAGAATGCCGACCACCAAGGCCGGCAGGGGTCTGCCCGGGTCCCCTCGCCATGGGCTGGCCTGGCCCCCGCCAGATCCCCACCTCTCTGACTGCGGGGCCCGGGGCTGTCTCTCGGTGGACCCCCAGTGTAGGCAGGGGACCAGGATGGAATTTATTACCGTGAATAAGTCCAGAATATAGAGGCTGACTGACCTCACTGCCCAGCTGGTGAGTGGGGGCAGGTCCAAACCCAGACCCGCGGACCAACCCTGCATCTAGCGTTGCCCCCTCCTGAAGTCTACACAGATCACACAGGGAGGACGGCAGTCACCGAGACTGTGCAAGAATCCACAGGCAGGGCATACAGCTAGCACTCAATAAATGCTTATCGGGTTCCTGTGCAGGTGCTCTGATGTCAGACCTGGAGGCTGTGTGACCTCAGGCCAGCAGGTTTCCCTCTCTGGGCCACGACAGTTTCCCATCAAAAATGTGCAGGTTGATGGGGCGCCTGGGTGGCTCAGTTGGTTGAGCGGCTGCCTTCAGCTCAGGTCATGATCCTTGAGTTCCGGGATCGAGTCCCACATCAGGCTCCCGGCTCCATGGGGAGTCTGCTTCTTCCTCTAACCTTCTCTCCTCTCATGCTCTCTCTCACTTTCTCTGTCTCTCAAATGAATAAATAAAAATCTTTAAAAAAAAATGTGCAGGTTGGATGTGATGGTGTCTGGGCACTAGCAGGGGCGGTCCCAGGGGCTCTACCCCCCCCACCCCCCCTGAGCTGCCCCAGGGACCCCTGAGCCCCTCCCTGCTAGGCCCTCCCCCCAGGGTGACCTTCCCCAGCAGCGTTCTGCACCCCTACCACCCCCAAGCTCTCCTTACGTGCCTCCGGGAGCGCAGAGAGTGATTACTCCAATCTGCACTTATTCAAATTAAAAATAAAAAAAACTCCGACTCTAAAACTGGGCACCCAGACACAGGAAAGGCAAGCTCGGTTGGAAAGTCGCTCTTTGCAAATCGGCTGCTTAATTGCTGAGTGTTTGTACATACTCACTTTTTAAAAAATGATTTAATTGAGCCATTTTCATCCTCCGTAATTACTTCATTGGCGGGGCCATATGTTCCGCTCCCGCCCCTCCCCATTGTGCAGATGAGCCCCTATCTCCCCCCATCTCCCCTCCCTTCCCCCGCTAGCCTGGAAAACCACCGCGGGAGTGCGAGAGGGCGCCCACCTGCGTGACTGGTACTCCCGCAGGTGCACGGCCCCGGGCGAGGCCCGGACCTACAGACCGTAGGCTTTGACCCGCTGCCCGGGTCTGTTAACACATGGACTTGGGGTCAGCGGAAGAGAACTGGGGCGGCGTGGGGCACTTCTCGGGCCGGTCAAGTCATTCAAGAAAGATCCGGAATGTGGCGGGAGACTCTGAGTGTGAAGCGGGGGGCGGGGGCCGGCTAGGTGTGTGAGCCGCGGGGACGATGGCAGCCCGACCCCAGGGGGCGCACGGCCTCGTGGGGCGGCGACCCACCCCAGCCCGCTGCGACCGCTGGGCCCCTCCCACATGAAAGGTCCCCCGGGTGAAACCACGTGCTCACTGCGCGCTCGGGAGGGACGCACGGACTCGCTGACACAGGAAGGCCGAGTTCAAACAAGAGCGTGCCTTCCCATTCTACAGACGAGGAGACTGAGGCCCAGGGAGTAGGAAGTGACTTCTTCGTGCTCAGTCACACAGACTGTCCCCTGAGCGGTGCAGGGCTGCCCCCCACGCCCCCACCCCGCCGACTCCATTCGCTGGCGGAGGCCGGCGGGTGGCGCTCGCTAACGGTCAGTGGTTGGGCACGGACGGCAGCCTGTCCCAGTCAGGGGGCCGAGCCACTCCGATCGCCAGTTCTCACAGCACTTTCCACTCAAGCCCGCTTTACCCCTACCCCAGACTGTGCTCCCAGCAGGCCAGGAGGGCTGGGGTCCCCACGGCCACATGGGGCCGGAGCCCACCTCTCCCAGTCGGTCCCAGGAGCCCCGTCTCCCAGGCAGCCCCTCCACGTGTGGGTCCCCGGCGCCGCGGGTCCTCTGCACCCACAGGTGTCAGCCGCTGCGGATCTCTCGAGAACGGAGCTGGGCCTGGTCCCAGAGCCGCCCCAGGACCTCGGCCACGGCTCTCCCGGGTGCCTTAGGAATGGGCGTCGGTGCAGGGCCTGCGAGGCCGCTCACACGATGCTCAGTTCCAGCTGGCTCCTAGCCACCTGCACACGCTGTTCCATAATGAGGATCCCATCCTTTCCAACGAAGCCTTGCATTATCCTTGAAAATTCCTGACAGAAGTGAATGCCCTCAGGGGCGTCCAGGCGGCTCTGCAGGTGAAGTGTCTGCCTTCAGCTCAGGTCACGATCCTGGGGTCCTGGGATCGAGCCCCAGGTCGGGCTCCTTGCTCAATGGGGCGTCTGCTTCTCCCTCTGCCTCTGCCCCCCCCCCCCGCTCTCTCTCTCTGAAATAAATAAATAAAATCTTTACCAAAAAAACCCACAAGCGAATGCCCTCAGTTGGAGAGGTCCATGCAGGCTCTGCGCTAGGCACTGCCTGAGAAGTGGGTGGGTGGGGGGCTTCGGCGGGGTGTGGCGCCAGCTGCCGGTGAGCCGGTCAGTACCTGCTGCTCAGATCTCGGGCTGATCCCACGCGGGATAGTCACCAGGCACTGCCCCATCTCTGTGGAACAGGAATCCTGCTGCCTTTATGGGCCCAAGATCCAGTGTGGGAGGCTGAAGCACGAGCCAAAGGACCCCAGAAATGCAGCCCAAAGAAGACCTTCTGGGGTCTGGAGTAGCTTCTGTGAGTTTCCAGAGCCTGCAGTGCTGGCAGCTCCTGTGGGGCCCAGAGAAGGTCCTAGAAGCTTGCACGGAGCTCTGAGAAGGTCAGTGTATGTGCTCTCAGGGAAGCGTGAAGAAGGGGGCCTGGGAGGCCTCACAGAGACTCTGGGGGAACTGGGAGGGGGAGGAGGAGGAAGAGAGCCCCAGACAAAGGGGAGCAGGAATTTCAGGAAGAGCCCCCTGGCCGTCGGCCCTGGGTGCTGGTCAGGGGAGCTGCGTGCCCAGTGCAGTGGCAGGGAAGGAATCAAGGCTCAAGTTCAGTGAAGACACTTGGCGGCTCCTCCCTCATCTAATCTCCTTCCGATCAGTGACCCTCGTTGCAAACCAGGAAATAGTCAAGTGGGTGGTCCTTTGCTGGGGCTCATCAAGGATAAAGCTATGCGCTATGCAAACCCAGGTCTCAACTACACGTGCACCTTCAACCGGCTTCTGGCCCTACGGAAAGGAAGGGGACACAGGGACACGGGACCCCATGGCTCGGGCTGGTTTTATTTCTGGAGATTTTAAGGTTGGCACGAGGTAGGACCATTGCAGTAGCTCTCTTCCCAACTGAGGAGGGCAGGGGAGTCTTTAGAACTGATCTTTAACCATCAGGGTAAATGAGGCCTGTGCCTCTGGGAGGGCCCCGGGGTCACCTGGCAGGGGCAGGGCTGCCTGCTGCTCACCTCGGCACACGAGACCCCATCGACCTCCTGCAGCTGTTCCTGCTTTCACAGCCGTTCTGCAAGCCCTCAGGTGGGCAAGCTTCCAGGGCCCAAGGCGGGTGACCAAGACACCCCCGGCCCGGGCGGCTGGCTGGGAGCAGACTGGGTCATTACAGTGACTGGTGCAGGGAGGGGGGTGTCGCTCATCCTAGAGGCTGCGAGTGACAGTCCGCCTGCCGCTGGGACCGCCACCAGGTGTGGTTTCCTGAGAAGCAAGCCAGGCGCCAGAGAGGACACCGCTGTGTCTTCTGGGTAAGCCAAGGCAGTTGGATCTGATGGGGGACTGGGGGGGCTGGTTTATGTCCAGGCAGGGCGACTCTCTGATGAACCCCAGTATGGTGGGAGCGTGGAGGGGCTGGGGGAGGCAGCGTGGGGCGCTCCGGATTTTGTCGGGAATGACACACAAGTGCGTCCCAGGGACGGGGCCGGGCAGCCACTGGCCAGTACCAGGACCTTCCCGCCGCCGCCAACCTCCTTCTGCCAGGGCCCCGGGGGAAGCACGCCGACACAGCCATTCTCCCAGGGAACCAACCAGCTTGGGAGAATGCTGAGCCCCTCCGAAGCCCAGAAATGTCATTTCAGATAGAAAACATCCAAACAGAATAAGACAAATAATCACCCAGAAACACTGGGCGCAGACCAGATAACGCGGCTCCGAAAAGCTGTCCAAGCCAGCCACCGCCTCGTGGCGGGAGAGGGTCGGCGAGGCCACGGCCGGGAGGGCCACGTGGGGCGGGGGTGGGGGGACTGTGAGCTGCCAAGTCAGAGGGTCCGGACTTGGCTCTGGGGGCTGCACCAGCTTAGGCTCCCCTTGGGACCTGGAATCTCTCCTTAGGAAAATTCCAGAAGTTTACCGATCGGCTGACAATGACATTTCCTTTCTCGATATGCCAATGCATCCTTCACTCTTCTTGGAATCCTTTAAAGCTGATGGGACAAAAATAAGGGGGAGGGGCTCCTGCAAGAAAAGAAGTTTCCGCTTCCACCCTCGGCGGGGCCCCTTTATCCTCTCCACCCGTCCAGCCCTGCTCCACATGTGGTCACACCGATCGTACCGCGATGACAGCAAGCACACGAAATTCTGTCCTGACTTTAGGAGGGTCAGCATTTCCTGTCGGCTGTGTGACACTCCCCCCGGGCCATTCCACAGGCCAAACTATGCCAGGCATTTCCGCAAACACCGAATGCCTCCTACATGCCGGGCACTTTGGAAATTCCCTCTGTCCCGCGGATTGCTATTCCGAGCCTCTCTGCCCGTCGTCCACATCTGCATTACCTGAACACATCCTGGATTCTTCCCAAGGGTGATGTCCCAGGAGCGAGGCTTCTCCACGAAGCTCGAAGCTTCTGTGTGGTGTTCAAAAAAAGTGTGTCTTTGGATCTGAGAAAAATCTTACAACTTGATATCTTAAAAACGAGGGGCCTCATTTATTCTGAGGGGGTCCTGGCACACAGCGATATCACTTTTCTGTGCCAATGTGTCAGGTTATAGAATCCGACGCTCTAGATTGATTTTTTGAATGGCTCCTGACTACACCCGGTTTCTGCCAGAGGCAGCCCGAAGGATGTATGAAGCATTTTACAGAAGAAGAAATGCAAAGAGGCATTAGCGGGCGAGATCCAGGCGATCTGGAAGGGAATTCTATTTTTAAATGTTACGAGGAATATTTCAATCCAAAGCGCAGAAAGTAAGAACTAAGACGTAACACAAACAACTCTCCCTCTCGGTAAACATCAAAGAACTGTCTCAGTCAGGAAATTGGGGATACCTGACTGAAAAAAACCTTCTTTATGGCAAAAAGTTCCTGGAAGAACGGCAAAGGTTGACGCAATGACAAAAGGGAATAGTTAAGCCAACAGCCTGCGGATTTCCATTTCCAAACTGTGTCCCTAAAGTCACAGTCTCTGGGCAGCAGTTGAGAGATCAGGCTTGGGACGCCTCTGTCCTTTCCCGGTTTTGGATCTTGGACAAGTCGGTTCGTATCTCTGAGACTGAACTTGTCTGTGACAGCAGGGGACAACGATAGAATTGGTGACTAGAACACATCACTAACATTCCTCTGTACGTCAAGTTCCACGCTAACCAAGTGGGACAAGCACTGGCCCATTTTCCGGAGCAGGAGACGGAGGCCCAGAACGAGGGAGCTGAATGTGGCCCCATCCGTGTGCTCTACCCCAGACCATGCGGCCCCCGTGCCTTGTCAGCAGCCGCTTCCCAGATGGGACGGTGTAAGGTGGGGGGGCACGTGCGCCCACGACTCCGGCAGCGGGTGGGGGTGCGGAGGGAGCCAGGCCCCCACGGAGAAGAAGGAGGTTTCCCCGAATCGGGAACTTTCCCTTCACGGTGCGGCCGAGCGCAGGGGAGGAGCGTTGCCCCCAGCCAGCCCGCCAGTCCCTGCGGACAACGTGATTTGCGCCAGGGGTCTCGGGTCAGCCGGGATCCCCTTCCTTCCGGGGGGGGGCCGGAGACCGAGGTCAGCTCCAGGGCACAGGACCAGCCTCAATAAAAACCCTGGACGCCAGGGCTCGGGTGAGGCACCCTGGTTGGCTGTCCCTGGGATGGGGTTTCACGCTGTCACTGCTGGAAGGGATAAGCACTGTCCCCGTGGCCCACGAGAGGCTGCCTGGGCCTTTGCACACACTGTTCTCCTTCCCCGATGCGCACAGGGACTCCCTGCTGCATTCCAGGCTCGTCTGGGTGTCCCTCCCCGAGGCCGGTGCCCTGGGCCGCTCTCCCGTGACTCTCGGCCCCGTTTCCCGCGTGACTTTTATCCAGAGCACGCATTGCTACGTGGCATTACACACGCGTTCTGTGACTGTGCGGTCTGTCTAGAACATCAGCTCCTGGGAGGAGAGGCCTGACGGCTGGGTACCCTGCATCCTGGGAGGCCATCCCTGCGCGAAGACCCCTTGCTGATAGTCTCCTGCGGTTCCGCGTTGGGCATGAGCCAGGCTCACGATCCGTCCTCCCTAAGCGACGCCCGCTAGCGCCTGTCCCCCTGCTGAGAGTCCTCCCTCCCCCATGCCCAGTGCAGGAACCTGGGCCACAAGACAACGCGCATTGGGGTGGCCCAGTCAGGGCACCTGGGCTGTCCCTGAGCCCCAGCAGCCCATCGGTGAAAGTTTGCTGAAATGACTCAAAGATGCCCAAACAACTTCCATAACGGCACAAACAACAGTAGAAATGTGGCCAGGAGCTGCCTCCCCCCACCCCCCGCCCCTTGCAGGCCCTGTCACTCTCGCTTCCCACGGGCATCCCATAATAACCTCAAACCTCGCTCTCTGGGCAAGAGAACCGAAGCAGGTGGGAATTGGCAGAACATATTTCTCCCGATTCCTAAGATTCCCATTTGAGAGTTCAACGGGGACAAGATGCCTTTAAGCCCATGAAAATTGTGAGTCAGGCCCTTCTCAGCGAAGGCGTGTCATTCAGCAAGCACGCGGGACTGACTGTTCCGACCATGGGTCCGAGGAGCTGGGAGAGGCGGGGGCGGCGGGGGGGCAGAGGGAGGCACTGCAGAGCGCTGGGCCAGCCCGCCATCCGTGTCTCCTTGGGAGCATGTGGGGGTCTCCGGGGGCCGGGGACTCTCACCCCACAGGCAGGACCTGTCCCAGTGTCGGGCAGACGGTGCTGCCGGTCCCTGCCTCGAACCAGCCCCAGGGCACTTGGCTGGACGGCGAGTGCACTCCCTGACCTCCAGGCCACGTGAAGGGGACCCTTCATGGGCACGTCCCTCCTAGAATCAAGCTAAAACCACGATCCCCCTTCTGGGGGGCGCTTCTGTCCACGGAGCCATCTCAGCGAGCTGAGGTGCGGGGTTCCGGCCAGGCACTGGCCCGGAGGAGGCGGTGGTTCGAACCCTCGTGCGTCCCCAGCAAAAGCATTTTCAGAAATCATGCAACTTGCACTATAGTTCAGATCCCACCTCTCCAAGTGCTCTCGCCATGGGAACGCAGGGCCCCATTGCAGACTCCAGGAAGCCAAGGCTCAGAGAGGTTCAGTGACTTGCTGAGAATCCCACAGCAAATAGGCGGGGTGGCTGGTAGGCCCAAGTCGATCAGATCCTACAGGCCACGACCTCCCCAGTCCACCTGCAGAGAAAGCGGTGGTTCTGGTCCTCGGAGGGGCTCCTGGAACTGGGCCACGGGCTCTCCCCACACGCTCGCCTCACGGGCAGCCCACAGCGGGGGCCCCAAGAAGCCGTCAGAGAAAGAATTTGAGGTTCTAGCCCCTGAAGTGGCCCAGCCAAGGGGCCATGGTCACGGAAAGGGTCAGTGCCTATGGAACAGGTTCCGATGTTGGAAGAAGGACTCCCCCCCACAGCTGGGGTTCTGTCCTTACGGAAATGTGGGGTCCCGCCCTTCCAGTGGGGCTCCCACACCTGCGAGAGCACCCGTCAGCAGAGGGGGGCCTGCTCCTCCACGGGAACGTGCACCAGCGCAGTGACCACAGGCCTGAGTGGGTCTCGGAGGGGAAGGGACAGGAGGGGGAGAGGTCCCGCCCTTGGAAACCCAGGGGGTGAGTAATGATGGGGTCTGAGGGAGCTGAGGTCTTGGGGGGCCGATCCTGTGGGTCCCCACTACAGACCAGTGAGCTGTGCCTTGTGGTGTTCGGGCTTGTTTCTGGTTGACACTTCCCTTCTGCTTCCCTCAATGACTACCCACCCACCCATCTATCCAACCATTCTTCCATCCATGACCCACTGTCCATCTGTCTGTCCATCCATCCATTCTTCCGTCCACCACTTGCCCGTCCACCCTCCCATCTATCCAACCATTCTTCCATCCACGACCCACTGTCCATCTGTCCGTCCATCCATCCATTCTTCCATCCACCACTTGCCCGTCCACCCTCCCATCTATCCAACCATTCCTCCATCCACGACCCACTGTCCATCTGTCCGTCCATCCATCCATTCTTCCGTCCACCACTTGCCCGTCCACCCTCCCATCTATCCAACCATTCTTCCATCCACGACCCACTGTCCATCTGTCTGTCCATCCATCCATTCTTCCGTCCACCACTCGCCTGTCCACCCATCCATCTATCCAACCATTCCTCCATCCACGACCCACCTGTCCATCTGTCCGTCCATCCATCCATTCTTCCATCCACCACTCGCCTGTCCACCCGTCCATCTATCCAACCATTCCTCCATCCACGGCCCACCTGTCCACCTGTCTGTCCATCCATCTACCCAACCATTCTTCCATCCACCACCCACCTGTCCATCCACCCATCCATCCATTCTTTCTTTCTATTCATCCAACTCATACCCCACACATTCCTGGGTACCTGCTACATGTCTGGCCTGGGCTAGGCTCTGAGACAGGGACACAGAGATGCAAACCAGAAGCACAGGAGACATTTGATGAGTGACTGAGTGAGCCTTAAAGATGCTCTCCCAGTAACTGCATTGCTTATTGATGCCATCATTGTGTCTCCTAGATCCCAGGGCCCGTTACTGGGTTGATTCCAGAATATGACTCAACTTCTATTTTAAAAACACCAGGATGCCATTGTGCTGTTCTTCACAGGAAGCATGCAAATGAACCCGCGGGGCCCACAGTGCTGCCCACATGGCAGAACGCTATGTATCTTCAACAACAACGCACCACCTCGCAAGGACCTGCTCACGATGGACATGTACAATTCGGGCCCCAGGGTGATGTCAATTCTTTCCCTCTGCATGGAGGGATTGTTTTTCCCCGTGAGGACAGACTCTTTAAGAAACGGGCCAGCCCAAAGCTTGTCTGAATTTTCTGCGTCTGAGCATCTAGGGGAGTGGCAGACAGCTGACGCTGGGATTCCAGACAGGATGAAGAAGAGCTCCGTTTTTCAGCAACATGAAGAAACGGGCTGTTCCAGATACCGCCCACCCCCTACAGGCATGGGCAAGCGCTCCTAGACAGTGTCTACAGACCTGGGCACCTAGGGTCCGGCTCTCTGTTTCTCTCTGAGCATGGATCTCTGGCCTCTTACGCAACCTCAGATTCTGTCTCTGTCTCTCTCTACGCTTGTTATCTCTGTGTGCACTCTTTCTCCATCTCTCTATGTCTCTGAGAGATGGGGCAGCTCTGTCCCCGTGTTTCTCGGCCTATCTGTCTGTCTCTCTCTTCACGTGCCTCTGATTTTCTGTGTCAGCCCTTTTCTCCTCCATTCGCCCCTTCCACCTTCCCCATTCCTATCTCTTGAGATCATCTCAAGAGGAGATGTCCTATGGTAAAAGGTCTGGGAACAAGGTGTGGCCATGTCTCTGGGGCCCCGGGGAAAGTAGGAACTGGTTCTGGTTTCCCCCTTCCTGGGGGGGTCACCAGATGCCAGGGCTTCTGATCCCAGGGAGCTGAGGTTGTAGAGGGGCGGTCGGATAATAAGTAGGCAGAACAAACGTCTACTATCAGGTGGTGCTTGCTATGAATCACCGAATAAGGGGCAGAGAGTAAGGGGCCGCTATTTCAGAGGGACACGGGGTGCTCTCCCATCGAGGTGACATTTGAACAGAGACTGGAGTGCCTTGAATAGTCAGTCCATGTGGGTCTCTGAGAAAGAGAAGAGCACGGGCAAAGGCCCTGAGGCAGGACACCCCAGCTGCCTTTCCTGGGCAGGTTGCTCGTAGACCCGGGCATGGCTCCTCCCTGGCTTCCTTGCTCAGGGCCACTGGCTTCCAGGGGTCTGGAATTGGACTGTGTCATGAAGCTGGCGCTCTTCAGATCGCAGCTTCTGGTCTGGCCAACTTAGCGACTAACAGGGCCAGAGGCCTTCCTGGGGGAAGTCAGCAGGAGGATGCCACACACACACACAAGCTGCTGACAGCTGGGGCAGGCAGGGGCACCTGTCCTGTCTTTGGGGCCTCACGCAGGACTCTCCCAGACAGAGCTCCGGAACATTCAGTAGAGACGTCCTTGGCCTCCTTCCATCTGCTCAACCTCCCGTGTCACTCTCACACTGTGGTGGGCTCCTGCGGCCCCATGGGAACAGAAGGCCTTTCTGTCCACATCAGTTTCGGTCTGGGGCTGCAAACACGGCAAGGCCATGCAATGATCTGGCCGCTGTGTGAAACCTCACATTGCAAGACATCTGTTCACTTTCTTCAAACATCGTATCCATGCTAATAAGGCAAATAAACACGGCATTTAAAGATCAGAGGCAGCACAGTTACAGCCTATTAAATTAAATTCACCATCAAGGGTGAAAGAGAAGATAAACTGGGATTATTCCAGTCATGGCAATAGAAAGGAAGAAAGGAAGAGAGAAAGAGAGAAAGAGAGAGAGAGGAGAGAGAGAGAGAGAGAGAGAGAGAGAGAGAAAGAAAGAAAGAAAGAAAGAAAGAAAGAAAGAAAGAAAGAAAGAAAGAAAGAAAGAAAGGAAGGAAGAGAAACATTTAGAGAAAGACATAATTTCATGGTCCCCAAAGCAGTGAAAGCAGCCGCCACCAGAGGTGGTGGTTTGGAAGGGCAGCTTGGCTCCTTCCCCACACAGAAAGCTCCCTCCCGAGTCTGCCCCTGTCCCCCAAGACCTGGGACACACCCCTGAGTCTATCCCTGAAATCCAGGTCCCAGGACACACCCTGTCAGGTAGAATCCCGTGGAACCTACTCCCTTCTCCTTCCGGTCACCTTCTCTGCCTCTGCCCACAAGGCTTCCCTCCATCCACACCCAGACGACCAAACCAAACCAAACGTCCCAGGGAGAACCCGTCCAGATCCTTCCCTGAGCTCACATACTTGAACACACAAACACATACCTCTGTACAGCAGGCTTGTTTTGCCATTGGTTGGTTTTGTTCCATATTAAGCAAGACGACATTATCTCCCACCCTCTACCTTGTTTTCTCACTTATTACAATGTATCTCAACAAAGTGGGCATAGAAGGAACATACCTCAACATAACAAAGGTCACAGATGACAAGCCCACAGCTGACACCATCCTCCGTGGTGAAATGCTGACAAAGCTTTTCCTCTAAGGTCGGGAACAAAATGAGGCTGCCCGGTCTCAACACTTTTATTCGACTTTAGCATTAGAAATCCTAGCCAGAGCAATTAGGCAAGATAAAGAAATAAAAGGCATTCGAGTTGGGAAAGAAGTAAGTCTTTCACCATTTGCAGATGACATGATATTATATGTAGAAACCTTAAAGACTGTATCAAAAAACCCTGTTAAAACCAATAAAAGAATTTAGTAAAGTTGCAGCATACAAAATCGATACCCCAAAATTTGTTACATTTCTCTCACAATAATGAAATATTGGAAAAATTAAGAAAACATTCACATTTACAATTCTGACCAAAAGATTAAAATACTTAGGAATAAATTCAATCAAGGTGATGTAAAGACCTGCTTATTAAAAACTACAAGATGTGAATGAAAGAAGTGGAAGAAAGAAGTTTCTATTTCCAAATAAATGGAAAGATATACCATACTCATGGATTGGAAGAATTAATATTGTTCAAATGTCCATACCACCCAAAGCAATCTAAATACAATGCCTATCAAAGTCCCAATGACATTTTTTTAAAAAAAAAATAGTGTAAACAATCTTAAAATTTGTGTAGAACCACAAAAGACCCCAAATAGCCAAAGCGGACTTGAGAAAGAAGAACAAAGCTGGAGGCATCACACTCTCTGATTTCAAACCCTATTACAAAGCTATAGTAATGAAAACAATTTGGTATCAGCACAAAAACAGACATATGGATCAATGGGATAGAATAGAGCACCCGAAATAAATCCACACATATGTGGTCAGATAATTTACAACTAAGGAGACAAGAATACACACTGGGGAGAAGACAGTTTCCTCAATAAATGGTGTTGGGAAAACCAGACAGCCACACACAGAATTATGAATCTAAGCAGACACTGATTCAAAGAAGACGTACAGACGCCCAACCGGTGCATGAAAAGAGACTCCACATCCCTCATCATCAGGGGAATGCAATTCAAATCCGCAATGTGGGAAATCACCTCACACCTGTCAGAACGGCCAGTATCCAAAAGATAAGAAATAACAAGTGTCGGCAAGGATGCGGAGAAAGGGGAATCCTTGCACATGACTGGTAGAATGTAAATTGGTGAAGTCACTAGACAACACGGAGGTTCCTCAAAAAACTCAAAATAGAAATACCACATGATCCAATTCAATATCGCTGAATTGGATATTCAATTCAATATCAATGATATCGGAAAGATATCATGGCAGCATTATTGACAACAGCCAAGACATGGAAGCAACCTAAGTGTCCAGAGATGGATGAATGGACACACACACACACACACACACACACACACAGGAATACTACTCAGCCATAAAAACAGATATCGTGCTATTCCTGACAATACGGATGAACCTTGAGGGCATTATGCTAAGTGATATTAAGTCAGACAGAGAAGTACAAATACTCTATGAGCTGACCTATACATGAATCAGGAAGGAAGGAAGGAAGGAAGGGAGGGAGGGAGAGAGGGAGGGAGGGAGGGAGGTAGAGAGGGAGAGAGGGAGGGAGGAGGGATGGGTGAACTGTATTTTGTTTTTAGCTTAAATAAATTGAATTTTACAAATAATACAACACGAACACTCCTCCAGGTATCAGGGCGGCTGGGAGACAGTGGGCCCGTCCCGCTCTGCCTCCCTGGGGCTCACCATCTTCCCGCAGGTTAGCAGGTGCACGGGGCTGCTGTTCCAGGAACCTCCACTCCACTCCCCAGCCCTTCTGCTCTCTTCACCTCCTGCCGCTCCCAACATATAAGAGCTTCCCAGAAACACACCAGAGGCCGTCACTGTGCAGAAATCCCGCACTCGTCCGAAGTGTGCCACTTCTGGTCACTCCCCGCTCTCCGTTGATTTTGGGTTTGCGGCATTTTTGCCTTGCACGCAGTTATGTTTGATACATCGAATGGGTCTACACTTCGTCTTAGAAATTCTGGGTTTCCGGTCTGGCTGAAACGATTGCTTATATGCTCTTGACTTTTCTTACTAGACTTGGATTTGTTACTTCTATTCCCTTGACCCCTCTAACAGGTGGGTTTGCACAAGGCTCCAACCTAGAGACCCAACCCCATGTTCTTGCCTCGTCCCCCACCAGAGACTGGACACAGCCTTCCGTTTTCTGCTGAAAGTACCAGACAGGCCCACAGCCTCTTTTCCACACCGATCTGGAAAACCACCTTTCTCCCTGTTAATTTTCATCTACCGCCATGCGCGTGGGTAGGTGGGCTGGGGTCCACGTCGGTGCACTCACCCGCCTCACCGACGCCCTGCTAACGAGGGCAGCAGCTTTGCGGTAAGTTCTATGAGCTTCTAAGCAAATTCCCTTTCTTTGGTTACTTTTTCTGTTTTCAGAAAATTTTGTGATTCACGAGCAGCTATCCTTCTACATAAAGTTTAAGAGAATTTTATCCACGTTCATTTTGAAGACAGTAAAACAACTAAGTCTAAGGTTCAATAAGGTTGGCTCTAAATATGCTATAATCCTTGATTCAACCAGAAATGCTGAGGAACACACTTGGTTAAACATGCTCACAAACATACTTAAGAAACACACCTAGAAACACTTGACCCCCCCCCCCCCGACCATTATTAAGGGGGTTTCTTTTGACCATTCGATGCTAGTTCGTTCACTGGCTCAACGGATCCAGTAAAAAAACAGATATACTTGGAAAAAATATTCCTAAACTCTTTACACACATAGATTAATATAGCTATATGTTTAGACCATGTCCCTATACTGCCTTGTGTTTGTTTGGTTTGGTTTGTAACTGCGTGTTGGGGACTGAGTGTCTATTTATCCCCTGAGATCTGTTTCAGGCTCTGCTGCCTCCAGGAAGCCCTTCCTGATTGCATCAAGCCTCAGAGAAAGTTTACTGGGCTCCTACTCAAGGCACTGTCCATGCACTTTATAGATGTTTAATTCATGCCTCCCAAGAATCCTTCTGGGGTCAGAAATAAGAACCCCCCTTCCGAGATAGGACCACTGAGGCCCAGAGGGAACAAACGGCCAGCCCAGGGCCACACCTCCCGAGGGTGGCTTCCTTCTTCCACTGTTCATCTTGCTGCCCCAGTGGAGTAAGACCTCAGTAACACTAGCTGACGAGTGAATGGATGGATAGATGGATGGACACACAGATACAACAATTCTGTCTGCAGCTTCTGGAACCTTCTACATGGAGAAAGACGAATCCATTACCACGGGAAGCAGGGAGTTAATTCTTTCCCCGGTGGAGCAAATACCACCATCCCGAATGGGATCGGATGCCAAGGGCTTACCCTAGGCAACAGCCTCATTAAGTGTGGACCGGCATGGCCCGCGGTGCGTTGGAGGAAGTGGTTTTTGACAATGAGAAAACGTCCCATCTCCCACATGCCGCTTCCCGGGATTCAGGCAAGCGAGACACAGGGGCTCTTGGCAGACAGAGACACCAGGCTGCCCCACTGCCCTGCTGGCTTCCAGAAGCATCCCCACCCCAAATTAGTGTCTGCCCGGAGAGTGGAGATAATAACGTTTAGCTGGACGCCCCGCACGGCCGTTCCCTTTGCCTAGTCATTCCCCACAAATACGTAAGGTGTTATTATCTCACAAACGGGGAAACAGGCTCAGAGGCGGCGGGGTGCCCGACGCTCCACGGAGGCTCTCTGCTTCCTCTCTCCAACCTCAGCAAGGTGGGCTGGTCAACCCGGACCACTCACGTGTCATGGGGCTGGTCTACCCAAGTTCAGGTGTGAGAGGAAGGGAGCAGGCCTAGAAGCCCTTGGGGGCCAGGGGCTGCCTTTGGGAATGAGCCCCAGGTGGCAGGGGAGAGTCTAGGACAGTGGTGTCTACAGGGCCTGGCCCAGGGTGGACAGGGAGAGGTTGGGACTCCTCAAAACAAGAGGCTAGGCCAGGGTCCTACTGGGCAACGTAGGCCAAGCTGTCTTCATGGGCACATGGGGTTGACAAGGTCTGTTTCTTGGGGCTGATGAGACAATTCAATGAGATTTTCAGTAGACAGATCCTGGGCAGCACCTGACACTGGCAGGTCAGAGAGAAATGACAGCTCTCACCTCCTGTCCCTCTAAAGACCTCCCCTGCCGCCATATTGGATTCCTTATGTACCACATCAAGACACTCTCTCTCTCTTTTTTAAAAGATATTTATTTATTGGGGGCAAGGAGCAGAGGGAAAGAGAGGAAGAGAATCCCAAGCAGACTCCTTGTTGAGCACAGAGCCCGATGTGGGGCTCGACCCCACGACTTTGAGATCACCACCTGAGCCGAAATCAAGAACCGGACGCTTAACCCACTGAGCCACCCAGGCGCCCCCAGCAGCTGTCATTTAAAATAAAGTAGCATTTCCCACTGAGGCTGTCATGCCTTATCTTTAAAATAAGATCCCCAGGAAAGGAAACCTGATCACCAATCCCTCATCTGGAAGGTTCCATGACATTAGTCCTTCTCAGCACATTTGATTTATCCCGTGTCTGCCATGGGGTTCACAGTCTGATTCTCATTCCCTCCTTTACTCCAGACTTCCGTCTTCTTGAACCCTGTTTACTTTGCTTTACAGGTGAGGGGCAGGGGTTTCAGGCCGTGGATCGTCTCCAGGATGGAGTTTTTCCACTTCTAGAAGGAAAGGTGCACAATAGGTCTGCAGGGAGAAGCAGCCCCAGCCATCAGACATCCCTGAGCGTCCTTCTCAGCCCCCGTCTCTCACTGTCCCCATTGGCCGGACCCCAGCCAGACCAGAGGAGGCAGGGGGCAAGTCGTGATGGAAACATCATGGGTTCGGGGCCCAGGGCAAAATGAAAATGCCGACTCCTTGTTCAAAACTTAGTAGGGGGCCCCTGGGTGGCGCAGTTGGTTGAGCGACTGCCTTCAGCTCAGGTAATGTCCCGGGATCGAGTCCCACATCGGGCTCCCAGCTCCATGGGGAGTCCGCTTCTCACTCTGACCTTCTCCCTTCTCATGCTCTCTCTCACTCTCTCTCTTTCTTAATAAATAAATAAAATCTTTAAAAAAAAAAAACTTAGTAGGAATTTCAAGATGGTGATGGGAGACGATTAAGCAAGGACGGAACCCTGCTGCATGTGGGGCCTCAGTCACCGGGCCTGCTGGGGCCAGGAGTCGGGCAGATGTGGGTTCATATCCCAGCACAGATCCTTTTTTTTTTTTCTTTAGGATTTTATTTATTGATTTGAGAGAGAATGAGTGTGAGCAGGGATGAGGGGGCAGAGGCAGAGGGAGAAACAGACTCTGTGCTGAGCCATGAGCAAGCAGGGAACCAACGCGGGGCTCCATCCCAGGACCCCGAGATCATGACCCGAGCCAAAGGCATAGGCTTTAACCCACTGAGCCACTCAGGCGTCTCACCACTTATTTTCTCTTTTATAAGATTTATTTATTTATTTGTGAGCGAGCAGGGGGAAGGGGAGCAGAGGGAGAGAATCTTCAAGCAGATTCTCCGCTGAGCAGGAAGCCCGACCCGGGGCTCGATCCTGCGACCCCAGGATCACAGCCTGAGCCGAAACCAAGAGTCGGACGCTCAGGGGACTGCACCCTAGGAGCCCCGGCACAGCCGTGTAGCAACTGAATGATGTCCGCCGTTTCTTCACCTCTCTGGGCGTGGCTTCCCAGTTTCTAAATGAACACTACTTAGAGTTACGAGCCGGCTCGATAGCATCGGAGGAGCTAGTGGGACGCCCTGCACCCAGGGGACACCCAATACACCCCGCGGCTTCTCTCTGTGCCCCGGCCGTGGCAGGGGGACAGGGGCAGCCCTGGGTGGAGGGCCGGGTCCACCCGACCATGCTCTAGGCTCTTCCAGCAAAGGCACGTGGGTTTCAGCTACGCTGATGAACCCACACGTGAGCAGCCCCTTCGGCTGCACCCGCGGTACAAAGAGCCTCAAACGGGAGCTGGGCCCCACGTGGCACGGCCGACCCTCTCCGATTGTCTGGGCTTCAGGCAGACCCCGGGCCGCGCCAGGGCAGGTGCACTAGGATGCGCCGCGCCCCCACTGGGGGAGAGCAGTGCGACCACCTAGCAGGGCCCAGGGGGCAGCCTGGGAGGATTCGGGGGCAGCACCAGCTCCCCCTCCCCGCCCCCGTGCCCCTGGCCAGGGCACAGTCACACAGCAGCGTCAGAGAGGGAGGGGCCGGCAGAGGGAGGCCTTTCTGTTCGAGACCCCGGGATGAGCCACGGGCCCCAGAACCACCCCCTCCCCCAAAGCTCGCACCTGGCCTCCAGCCTGCGATCCGCGGCAAGGTTTAATGTGAGAAATCCCGAAATGTGCCAGCCGGGGGGGCGCAGCCGGTCCACTGAGACCCACACACCGTGTGTGACCAGCCGTCCCGGCTCGGGGTCTGCGCCCAGCTTAGCCACCGGGGCACTCGTGGTCCTTCCTGCCTGCCTTTCCCGCGCCCCCCACCTCCGCCTCCCGCTGTCCTGTCCCTGTCCCTGGAGCTCGGTCTCACCCAGCGAGTCTGCTGTTGTTCAGGGAGGGACGTCTGCCTCTGGACCACCCTCTCCACCTCCACCCCTGCCCCCAGCTGTCCCTCCATCCATCCCCCCACGGCACCCCTGCCCCCGCTGTCTATCCCTCTCTATCTCTATGTCCTCTCCTCGCCTCTCCATGTGGTTGGGGCTGAGGAACCTGCACAGAGTAGATTTGAGTCAAGGTCAATGCCGATTTTGCACTTCTAGGAGATAATACATTTTGCCCAGAGCACCCAGCCCCCTTGTTTCCGCGCAGGTGGTCCCACCGCTTCTGTCAAGGGCCCGGCACCCCCGGGGCCGTGACCATGGGGGATGTCCTGTGTGCGGCGCTCTTCTCCTTCTGAGTTTGCATTTTCCCTGCTCTACAAGTTAATAACTTTTCCCCTGGGGCTCCTGAACAGATGACGAAGATGTAGGCGCAGAATAAGTATTTAATTTGTTCTTATGTTTGATCTCCAACCCCTCAGATGAGCCTGGGCTCGCAGAGAGGGACGCCTCTGATGGGAACGAGCCTGTCGTCGTTGCCGGGACCGCTCGGCGCGGCTGTTGAACTTGGGCACGTGGAATGGGATGCCACCCATCCCCGGATGTACCGGGAGAGGAAGGAGCAGCCGCATTCTCGGAAACAACGAGCCGGCATTTACACAGGTCCCACTGCCTGTGGGTCACTGACACCCTCCCGGTTTTAGAACCTCCTCTTCTCCCCCAACGGCGGAGGCCGAAGACATGAATCTTTTAGTGACGCGCGTCCACGGGCACGCCTCGCGGGGAAAGGCCGGCTTCCGTCTCCCGCCAGCAGGGACCGAGCACAAGGGCGTACGGAGCCGAGAGCAGGAGAGCCAGTTTTCAACCGCAGCTGCGGCTCTCCCAGCCCAGAGACCCTGGCACGAAGCTTCCCCTCTCCGGAACCCCCAAGCACCCCTTGTCCCGCAGGTGTCACAGGCCTGAAGACAGACACACCGTAAGTGGCAGCCACGGGAGGGACGCGGTGACTGCGGGGGCGGGACAAGAGGGGACGACACAGGCCGCCTGGGCACAGTGCCGGCAGACAGACCCGCGGAGCCCACAGAGGCTCCTTTTAACAAACAGCCGGGGCCCTTCTCATCACGCCCCTGAATTTCCCCGTCTCCGCCTTGCGATGGCCCTTCCTCTGCATTCGCACGGGTCATTCCCAAGGAACTGAGCTCCCAGACCAGCCCGCCTTCAGAACCGTCAGGGGACAGAACCACGGGGACCACCATGGCCATGGAGTCCTCTTCCCCAGCTGGGAGAAGTCAGTCTCAGACAGCGGCCAGGTTTTGCTTGCCGAGCCCCGTGAGGCCTGGCTTTGGGAAGACCCTTCGGTTCCAGGTGCCCACATTCCTTGTTTTGATGGGACCACGAGGGACAGAGCGAGGACATGCTTGGTGCGCTTGGGCCAAGCATCCCACCGGGGCCACCGCTGGGAGTGTGACTGCAGCTTCTGCGGGCACGGTGCTCACTGCTGGAGCCCACGCCTCCTTCCTGGGGGAGCAGGGGTGACTGCTCCCGCGACGTAATTACAGTGGAAATTAAGAAAATCACCAACCCTGCTGTCAGGTGCATAATTAATTTGAGACACTTAATTGTGTCTTGGCGGGGAAGGATCTCCCTGGTCGGGACGTACTTTAAAAAAGAGGAAGAAGGGAGGATAAACCTCCGGATTCCTTCAGTCTCACGGCTCAGAGACACAGCTGTGAGAAGACCAAGAGTGGAAGGGCGTCTGTCCCCCTCTGTAGGCGGGGACACGGGGACCCAGGGAGGACTGCTGCCCCGGGTCCAGACTGGGCAGTCTCGGGGCGGAGGGAACCCCAGGAGGCTCGCTCTCAGCCTGAGCCCTCGCACCTCCGCCGGGAAGCCCGCTCAGCCCGCGGCTCGCGGCTCGCAGGTCCCGCTCCTTGGGCGCTCACGGCCCCGCCTCCTCCAGCGCGCAGGGACGCCACCTGGAGGGAACCAGACCGTCGTCGCCCATGACTGTAACATCACCACGGAGATGTCCCTGCTTCCAGTCCCCAAGAAAGACAACGATGTAGAGAAGAAGGGGTGCGGTAACCAAGGAACCAGGACGGGGCCGGGGAAGGTGCCGAGCGCCGTGCTGGGCCTTCCAGGCGCCTCGGTCAGGGTACGGGGGCCCTGCGGGGGACACGGTGTGAGATCACGTGGTACCTGCGAAGCCCGGGCCTGATGCAGCAGGTGGTCCAGAGGGAAGGACCCACCTGCAGCAGCACAAAGCTCAGCGCCCCGGAGGAGGAGGCCGGGCTCCTCCAGAGTGCGGCAGGAGCGAGGGAGGGTGCTAGGCTAAGCCGGCGAAGCCCCGGGCCCACGGCAGGAGTCGGGACCGATGGGCCCTGAGATTGGGCCCCAGGCCTCCTTCTGCTCGGGCTGCCGCAGGGCACACTCCACTCCAGCCTCAGACGCCCTTGGTGGAACATGGGAGGTACTGGGGTTCTGCCCCCTCCCCAGCGAACCCCTCCCCTTCCTCGCTGCCCCCCAGCGCCAGGGTCTCCCCGAGTTAGCTACTGAGACAAGCAAGGACCCTGCCTGGATCAGAGGTCCTTCCGCAGGGTCCCCTGACTTGCTCCTCCCCGTCCCACCCTCGGTGCCCCCCACAAGTCTGAGCGGCGTCCTCGGAAGCTGTCGAGGATGTGGGAACGGGAAGCTTCCTCGCAAGGTGATTCCGGGAGGCGCCTGCAGAAAAGCAGGGAGGGCGGGCGTGGGTAAGGATGGTCAGGAAGGGTCATGGTTGCGGACAGTGGCTCAGTCCTGCGGGGTCCTGAGAGGTGGCACAGAGCTCGCCAGAAGCCGGGAGGTGGGGGCGGGGCGGGGCGTGGGGCGGGAGGTGGGGGGTGGGCTTCTCAGGTTTACCCCCAGCACGGCCTACTGCCCCCCCGCCCCCCCGCAGGCTCAGCGAGGGGACCCCTCTAAGCCCTGCTGCCAGGGAGCCCATCCCGGATCTCCACGACCCCAGTCACATTCACATCCACCCCGCCCCGGCCCCCGCCCCCGCTGAGAAGTGCAGCCATTTGAAATGAGGGCAAAGGGGCCCCAAACTGCAGCTGGGTCAAACCATGGGAGATGAAACCCTAGTGGAAAATCACTTCTTACAACTGTTCCTCCCACATGCACGTACCTGCCTTTTTTACAGAATGCCTGGTGGCCCTCTGGCTTCTGCATTTCATGGCAATGAATTTTCTCGAAATTTTCTCAAGAGCCTGGTGTGGGCCCTTGGACCTGGCTCTCCCGCTAGGTCGTGACATGGGGCAAGTCCCTTACCCTGGTGACTCTCAGCTGGCAAAGAGAAGATCCCTGCTCGTGAGTTTCAGAGCCCGGGCAAGTCCCGCGACCTCCCAGAGCCTCTGTCTCCTCACCTGACAATCAACCATAGCAACCCGGGCGGGCCAGGGGAGGCTGAATGGGCCCCTCCTCGCGGGGGCGCAGGCCTGGTGAGAGGCACACAGTGGGCCTCCCAGGACTGCCCTGTATCTGCATCCCGTACTGTCCCAACAGACCAAAGGAAAAGGGCAGAGATGCGGGGTGAGGAGAGACTGTGGGGTGCGGACTCCCCGAGCCTGAGGCCTTAGCCCCTGAAACCAGCCAGGCGACGCTGCTGTTTCTTTCCCCCACTCTGACCCTCAGTGTCTTCTTCTGCAGAATGGCCGATATCCATTCATAGCACCGCTGTTCGGAGTCAATGAGGACCCGCCGGTGACGATGAGGGCCCCGGTCAGTTTCGGCTCGCCCTCCCGCCCTGTGCCGGCGCCCGCACAGACTCCACCGAGTACAGCCCGGCGTTGTGTGCAGAGGCAGCTCCCTGACAGAGCTGAGCTGCGCCCGTCACCGCGGGACCCCTTGCTCCCACCCTTGACCAGCACGTGGCCCCCCAGTCGGCAGGTGGCCCCCCAACAAATCAGCGGCCCATTCCCTTGGCGGCTCCCTGGTAAGCCCCGCCCATCCAGGGCCCCTCCCCTCAAGCCTAGTTTCCTTCTGGAGCTGCGGTCTCTCCAATGTGGGCCATGAATAATGGATCCTCATTACAAATTTAGAAAATGTCCTTGCATCCCACAACTTGGCCTTTTTCTTCATTTTTATCATGCTGGTTTGTAAGAAAACTAATCCCTTGAAAATACGTTTTTCCCTCCGCTGATTTCCTGACAGCTAAATTCAAGTTGCTAATTTTATAGCCTCTGTGCTGAGTGCCACTGGCTCGCTGCCCTGAGTGTGGGGTCAGGGAGGGGGTCGAGGGCCACAGGAGCTTTCCAGAAAGTTCTAATTCCTCGGGGTCGGGTGGCGTGAAGGGAAGGGGGTCTTTGAGTCAGACCCAGGTGGGAAGCTTCACTCCCCTGCTCCCTGGGTGGCCAGTGTCTCCTTCTCTGGGCTCCCGGTCCCTCGCCAAGCAACAGGGAAGACGTCCTCTGCAGAGTCCTGGAGGGTTTTGTGGTGTGGCATGAGCACATGCAGAGGGGCAGCGAGACTGGCATGAAGTGGGTCCCACTGCTTCTGCTTCCCTCCTTCCTTCCTGCAGTGAACAGGGTAAGGCACCAAAAGAACTTTCCAGAACACTCCAGAAAGCTCCAAATTCTCTCCCCCGTCCACTCACCTCTGTGACCTCGGCACTGACCAAATCTCCAAAGCCCCTCGGAGTCTGGGTCCGCTCCCTGCGTGGCTGGACCTGATGCCTCCCCCCACCCCTGGGTCCCCTTTTCCTCCCTCGCTCGTACAACGTTCCCCACACGTGGTGTTGCCAGGCCCAGGTCGGGGCTAAGGACACAGGAAAGGACAGCCATGAAGTGTGGGGCAAATAAGGAGGTGCCAAGAAAGTTCCAGATTCTCAAGAACTAGGCCTGGCCTCTTGCCTCATCACCCCTGACAGGGACCCGTGGACGGGGACCCGCGGGCGAACTCGGGCCCTGGGCTCAGACCGCTCCTCGCCTGGACGCTTCCCGCGGGCGGCCCCGCAAATCAGGGCAGCACTCAGTCCTGAGCCCTCAACCTCACAGCCACCGTCTGGGTGAGCGTAGCTGTTCCCATTTAGTGGATGAAGAAACTGAGGCCGGGAGAAAGTCTGGGAGGCTCCTGCGCCTGCCACCGGCCACATCCTCCTGAGGCTCCCGCACAGCCTCCCATTTTCTGCACGTGTCCACTCAGCCCTGTTGGCTTCGCCGGTGTGACTCCCGTAAGGGGCGAGCCTCCCGGGACCGCTGTGGGCTGCCGAGAGCCGCGGGGCAGGCAGCCTCCTCTCTCCTCCGCGCATGAGGGACGCCGAGCTGCTGCGCCTGCTGGCTCCTTGTACCCAGGAGTCCTCGAGGGAAGGGACCGATTTCCACCATAAACAAGCCTGTTCGAGCAGGCAGCCCGGGGTCCCAGGACCAGCACCAGTGCCAAGCCAGAAGGAGTGTGGTTTGAGTCCTAGTTCTGCCCCTAGGCAGCGGTGGGGCCTTGGGGAAGTCACCCGCCCTCTCTGAGCCCGTTCCCCCTGCAGGACTCACGAGTTTGGGGCTGTAGGGCTGGCGGGAGGGGGGGCGGGAGGGACGCCCCAGGTTCTCAGCAGGGATAGTTCCCTTCCCGGGTTCGGCAGGAGTGAAGACATGACCTCAGCACAGACTACAGGCTCAGGGAACAGCACTGCCCGTGTATCCACCATTCTCCTTAAGCTGGTATTTCCTCCGTAGGCACCATTCCTGCCTACCGATAAAGATCCAGAGGTCCCAGGAGGGCCAGCGACTTGCCCAGCCAGGCCCCAGCTGGTCAAGGCTACAGCGCCGCTTAAACTTGGGTCGGGGGCCCTCCAGACATCGAGCTCAGCCACCCAGGGTCAGTGAGCACATTCCCAGCGACAGCTGGAGCGGGGACAGTACCAGGAGGGAGGACAGGGTCTCTGAAGGGGGCGGTCTCAGAGAAAGCTGGAGGAGGCCACAGCCCCAGGGACGTGGCCCAGACCCACCTTCCCCGCTAGGAAGCAGATCTTAAGAGGCCGATGGCGCTTGGAGCCACCTCCCCCCAGGCCTCAGCTGACTACCAGCCCCATCCGGGACTTGTGGGGGGTTCCTTTAGAAGACGGGAGTATAGGGTCCGTGTGCTTGTGTGAAGGGGACAAGAGGTAACACCCGCCGACCCCAAACTATGTGTTGTATTTCTGGCATCGGGTGCTCCAACTTCTCTGCAAGCAAGCCGTGACTGTGCCCATTTTAGAGCTGATAGACTGAGTCTCAGGGAAGCAGGACACGGGACTCGCTGCTGCACCCTCCTCTACTCTGAGCGGGTCCCTAGAAGCTTCGGGGCCTGAGGAGAGTCAGTCTCAGCAGGCTCTGCCTGGCCCAGTAGGTCACCCGGGGCCGGCAAACTCGTGGCACCGAGGCTGGCATTCCGATCCAGGGGCACACGCGGTGTCCAAGCCAACTGTGTCTCGAGTCTCCAGGTCTGGCCCCGCATGTCCTCACTCCCGCTTGCCGAACCCGGCCCAGCCCGAGAGTCCCGGAGTGAAGGATGAATCACCGCTCCCCTCTGCCTGCCGCCGGGCGAACCCAAGGCCAGGCATGGGGGCAGTCCCCATGGAGGCCAGAGGACGGTCGGGCAGGGCAGCCCACGCCTGTCTCGTGTCGCCTGTCTCGTGTCGCCCAGAGCGTGGCCTTGGGTTCACCCGGCGGCAGGCATGGGGGCAGTCCCCATGGAGGCTGGAGGACGGTCGGGCAGGGGAGCCCACGCCTGTCTCGTGTCGCCCAGAGCGTGACGCCGCGCTCAGAAGTCCGGGCACTCCTGCTCCGGGCCGGCCCACGGCGAAGGAGCGAGGATCTCAGAAGCGTGGGGCACGAGGGCTTCATAAATGTTTGAGGGATGCCAGCTGTCACTGCCACCGCCCTCCTTGTACAGAGGAGAACGTGGAAGCTCAGAGAGGTTAAGTGACGTGCCCAAGGTCACACAGCATCAGGAGGAGTCAAATCCAGATAGATCAAAAGGCAGTTCAGTCAGGGAACATGAAATGAGCACCTACTGTATGCCCTCCCCTGTGCTAGCCGCTGGGTATCCGGGAGACCAGCATGAAAATTGCTGCACCCGCTCTAAGAAGGAAAGCACTCGCTTGGGGACCTGGGGAGGGCTCACAGTGCAGGAAGCTCTGTGACCCCGTGCAGAGTTGCCATGAGAACAGAGGTGAGGGCACCCCACCCCAACACAGCCTCGGGGCCGCCTAGAGCCACAGACACCCTCTGGAAGATGGGATATCTACAAGGAGGACTGGAGCATGAATAGAGGTTACTCAGGTAAGAGGATGCAGGGAACAGTATGTGTCAAAGGCTGGAAGGGAAGACAAGCATTGTGTGCTCAGAGGATGTCAAGGAGGTTCAGAATAGAAGGCACTCAGAATTAGGTAGGGTATAGAGAAAAAGGAAAGAGTTGGAGAGTTTACAGAGAAAGATTTGGTTTATAGCCACAGGAGCGCAAAGGGAAACCCGTGAGAGCATTCCAGACCAGAACCACATGGTAAGGATGGAGAGACGAGGCAGGATGGGCAGCTGGGACGCGGGTGAGAACAAGGTTCCCATCACGGGATCCTGACCAGGCAGGACACACTGGGTATGGAAGCAGTCAAGCTCTGAGCCATCTTCCCCTGCGTGTTTGCAGACCTCACCCCTGGTCATCCCTCCCCCTACCGCCTCCTCCAGGGAAAGGCAATTTCTGAGGTGGGTTCTCCCAGCCTCCACAGCCTCTGAGGCTGGTCCCCTGACCCCCCGACCCCCCGACCCCCCGACGGTGGCAATCCTGAGTCCCCAACATGACCACTTTCAATGACCAACCTGGGGAGCCTTCCTGTGGGCAAGCTCAGAAGCGGGTGGGACCTTCCCTGTAAGCCAGGTTCACAGCCCAGTGTCCCCCCAAATCCCACGACTCGGGCCGCTCCCCCAGTGTCCCCCCCACACCCCACGACTCGGGCCGCTCCCCCGGTGTCCCCTCCCCACCCCACAACTCGGGCCGCTCCCCTCCACTCGACGCCCCTTGCGATGATGCCTGTCCCGCGGGCTCACTCAGTGGCCAGCACTTCCCAGAACTCGAGCCCCCTGGAAAGCGGGGCCATTAGCTCCCAAGTGGTTTCCTGATAAAGGTTTTGACTGGGGTGTGAGTAGGCATTCGTGCTTTCTAGAACACTTCTGTCTGTGAACAAAAATGGAGGGTTCACCTGAATTATGGGCGATTATTTTGAGTCGAGGCCTCGATTTTCATACACAGATGGGATTTTCGCACCTGAAACAACACCCCCACAGGCCCCCGGCAAGACGGGGAGCAGGAAGCGGTTTCAAGAAGGCACCGGGGATTCGGCGGCCGGAAACTACGAAGTTGATGTGGGTGCTCTGGGAGGGCCACGCGTGAGAGGGTGGGTGGCGGGCATTCAGGGAGGTGGGCGCAGGGGTGACCTGAGGTCCCCGCCAGGCCCCCTCCCTGCTGACGGCTGCAGGGGGCCCGGAGCTGGAGGGGAGGCCAGAATGACCGCTTCCAGCTCCCCCTCCCTGTGTGTCTGTTCGCGTCACCTCTCCCGCTAGACTGTCATCGGGGAGGTTCCCCCAGCCCTGGATGGCGGGAAGAGCTCACGAAATAATCACTGAATGAACGATCGGGAAATGCACGGACACGCGAAAGAAACTGAGGCCATTCCCAGCAAAGCGAGTACACGGCGCTCGGATCAGGCTCCCGTACCATGGAGCCCCAACGCTTTGCCCTCTGGTGGACACGTGCGTCTCTGTCTCGGCTTGGCCACTTGGGCTTCTGCACACCGAGCCTCAGTTTCCTGCTCCACAGATAAAGCGATGGTTCCCATCCTGGTGAGTCGCCGGGGCTCCCTGTGGGGACCGAGGCAGGGAGGTCTGGCAAGACGCGGTGTAAACGATGGGGTTTCCCGGAACGTGGGGTGGAGGGTCCACGGGAGGCAGAGTACGGCTGGGGGGGGGGCCTATGCAGGTGGCGGCATCTACACCACACGGGGCAGGCTCAGGGCACAAAGCAGGACACAGGAGGACCAGTCCTCCAGCCCTATTTCTCAAACTGGGAGAATGACGCGCTCCAGGTCCCTGCCTTCGCCAGGTGGGGAACCCCCTCGAAGACGGCATCACGTGGCCACCACTGCAGGTGCCCCTTGGCGAAAGCAAACCCGGCTGGCCAGACATGACCAAGGACTCAGGACAAGGCAACCAGACGGCCCGTGGACCCCCCGGCCCCCTCCGGAGCCCGTGGCAGACATTGCTAATCAATCACCACACTCCATATTGCTGGCACCATCTGGATTTCAGAGCCCGGGGTCCCAGTGCCAGAAGATGTGAGCGAACTCAAATCCCAAACCGACTGACCGTCCCCACGCTCAGCTGCGAGCGGCAGCCACAAGAAGGACGCACGGGGCTTGCTTGACGCGAGAGCGGCCCTGCCCTGGATTTCTCTCTCCTTTGTCTGGGGTGGAATCCGGCCGTGCCTGGAGGCTACAAAGAGACATTGTAATAGAATCACAGCAAGCCTGCGAAATGATACCATTCGCTGCGACCCCTAATTAGGGTGCAGAGAGCACACAGCCAGACCCCAGGGCTGTAGCCGCTGGGGCTTAATTGAGAGAAAGAGAGGCAAAGAAGTAGAAGGCCCGGCAGCAGGGGGGCGGGCGGCGGGGGCGGGGGGAAGCTGAGCCCCGGCGCAGGGGCCACTGAGCTCTGGCCCATCACCACTTCGTGAGCCTGGTGGGAGCCCGGAGGAGCCCGCAGCCTCCCTGCAGGCCGGTAATCCCCAGGCAGCGGGGAGCGCAGAGCCCCAGGGACGCAGCCTGGTCTCCGGCTCAGGCAGTGAGAATGTTCACAGCTTCATAGGCCTGTTTTTCCTCGCGATTTAGATCGTGCCCAACAAGCACCGCCCAGGCAGGGACGCAGGAGGTGACTGCTCAGGGAGCCTGGACCAGGGGCGGGGGTCTCGGGCTCAGGACCGTGCTCCGCGGCTCCCCGGGGGGAGGAGGAGGGGGCCCTGGACATGCCGCCGGCCGTCCGGGCCCCATCCTTGGGGGTTTGCAGCGAGTTAGTGACCCTCGGGAAGGTATGTCCTCAGCTCCCTCCCCAGAACCTGCAGAGGAAACTGTTTGGGAAAAAGGTCTTTGCAGACACCAGTAAGGGAGGAGTCAGCAGACCAGACCATCCCTGGGTCGTCCGTGGGTCTCCAGTCCTCAGAATGACTAGTGTCCTCATAAGACACAGAAGAGAGGACACAGACAGACACGGAGAGAAGGCCGTGGGACAGCAGAGCCTTCTCTGATATGACAGAGGGATAGGCCACAAGCCCAGGGGCTGGAGGAAGGAGAGGGATCCCCTCCAGAGCCCCTGGAGTGAGCGCGGCTCCAGGCCAGGGACAGGGGCTGGGCTAGGAGGGGGAGGGACCCTTCCGCTTCAGGCACCCTGGCAGGCACTAAAGCCACAACCCAGGGCCTGTATGCAGGGGGAGTTGGGGGGGGGCTGCTGAGGATGAAGCGGCCCGCCGGCGTGGTGGAGAAGCAGCAGGGCAGCCTGCGGGCCCTGGGCTGGGACGACCCGGGCGCTCTGCACACAGGCCATCCGCCGTGATAAATGCCGCGCGGATCTGCAGGCAGCCTCGGCAGGCTGGGGGTGCGGAGCGTGAATGAACGCCCTCGGGGTGCGTGCAGGTGTCCACCAGGCCTGTCAGAGGAGTCTGTGCCCACAGGGAGCTCAGACCACGGCCAGCCTAGCTCCTCGCTCGCTCACTCGTTCATTCGACCAACGCCCCGGCCAGAAGCAGCCGGCCAGCTCCCGACACTCTGGGAGGGACTCCCCTTGCGGTCGGGACGGCGGGGGATTTACTCACGCACACACATGGGCACACTCTCACACACACGTGTGCGCACCTCAGCCTCTGGGAAGCTCCAGAGGGAGGCGGGGCCGGGCGCGGTGAGGACACCGGTGACATTTAATCACGTCCCTTCTGGCTCAGAATTCTCCCAGTTAAAGATGGGATCCTGTTGCTTTTGCTTTTAAATGAGCTCCCAGTGGAGGAGGAAGGAAGCAGAGGGAAAACCTGCAGGATTTGAACGCGTGGAGGACGCGGGTTCGAGCTCCGACCGCAGCACCTCCTGGCCGATGCCTCGTCCCTCCCCGTGGGGCCACTCTCGGCTCTGTCCCACCGATCCCGCTACAGCTCGCCTCCCCAGCGACGGTCCCCTCCACGCCAGCACCCTCCATCCCGTCCAGCTGCCCCGGCTCCGCCCCGCCGGAGAGGGGGCTCCTACAATATGAGTGAGACAGACCCCATGCCCCGAGGTCACTTGGGTCCCCGGACTGGAGAAACACGGAAATGTGCAGCCGGAGGGCGGAGGCCATGGCCCCCCGCGGGGAAGACAGGGATGCAGTTCTCAACGAGGCTCCATCGACCCCCTCGAAGAACCCGTTCAGTGCGTAGCCACGGGCAGCCCGCGAGGTCTGAGAGCAGGGCGCCGGGGCCTTTGGGAGGACGGACCCCACCATGGCTCTCACTGCCTGTCCG
The DNA here is from genome assembly GCA_028533885.1 of Nasua narica. Classification (NCBI taxonomy): domain Eukaryota; kingdom Metazoa; phylum Chordata; class Mammalia; order Carnivora; family Procyonidae; genus Nasua; species Nasua narica. Next base: position 3,028,746 of record CM052800.1, read on the forward strand.
TTTCTCCTGCGCTGTGTTTTCCAGGACACCGCGGGAAAGCAAAGAAACAGAAAAACCCTTAGATGCTTGAAAAAGCCGGAAAACAGCACATGTAGGTCTGCAATGCCCTGGGCTTGGGAATTCCAGACATGCTGCAAAATACGCACGGCTTCAGATCTTTGTGCTCTGTTGTCCAATACAACAAAGTGTGGGGGCTCAGCGGCGTCACCTCAGGGGGAGGCGTCACCCCCTTAGGAGAGAAGGCGTATGGACCGCTGCGAGTTGCACCTGTCAGTGCACTTCCCTCCCGCTTCTCGTAGCCCCTCCCCAATGAAAGGGAATCCAGGGTTAGATGATCTCAGAGTCCCCGAACCCCAAGAACCCAGGTGGGAAAACCCGCTTAGGGTTGGTCGCAAGTTACTTGGTGTCTACCTTCGTGGAGAACATGGCCACAAAGGTCTTCACTCTCGTTTCCCCGCTTATTAACAAGATCCAGTGTCCAAGAGCTTTCTCGCAGACTGTAAAGCCAGCGGGGCCACCAACACCTAATTCCCAGACGCCTCTGCAGCCCTGCAGAGCTAGCAAGCTGCCCCGAGGCCAGCTCAGGGGGGGACCAAGCTGGGCTCTCCCCACCTGAGTCCCCGTGCTTGTGTTCCTGCTGGGACAGCAGCCCTGATAAGAATAGAGCCAGAGAACAGGCACAAAGAAATGAGGGGACCGAAGTGATCTCACCCTGGTGGGGGCCTTAACGGAATACTTCGTTTCTCCCAGGAGGAGGTCCAAGTCCCTATCCCTGGGCATCACAGGAAAGAAACTGAGGCCCAGAACTCTTAACACTCATGGCCAAGCCCAGCAAAGATGCAAGTGATCTTCCCCAGTCCCTTCCCCCTCCTAAGGGCTCCGGCTGAGGGGACAGAAGCTCCAAGGCCAGACCCAAGCACTGACCCTGGGTTTGCTCATCATATTCTCTTTCCCGGGAACTAGGAAACAGGTCTGGAGAAGCCGGCCGAGCAGGTCCCTGAACAATACCATGATACAGACTCATGGTCCATGGCTGCCATATTGGATGGGGCGTCGGCCATATTGGATGGGGTGCCATCAGGAGCAGAAGGCTAACTCCCCAAAGGGAAGCAGGGAGGGAGAGGGAGAGAGAATGGAGAGGTCCAACCCAGATACCCAGGGTCCCCAGTTCTCCACTTCATCATGCTCACCCACCAGGGCTCTCGGCCCTTGGGTTCAGGAGCAGGTCTGACTTCCTGTAACAAATCTCCCCTGACTTCGGCCAACTTGGGGCACGACACCGCCATGGCCAAACATCACACCAGCAGCCTCAGCACCTACCAGGCCCGCATTTCCAGCCTCCATGCGCTTGCTCACATTTTCTCTCCCACCTCCAAAGGCCGTAGCTTCCACGCTGGCCTGGAAAACTCCTACACACCCTCCAAAACCCTCCCCAGAGGTCACTTCCTCCCGGGCCCCCTCTGAGGTTCCCCAGCACGTGACCCCAGCCAAGAATGATTGCCCTTTCATCTGGTCTACACTTTACCATAAAGCACGGGGACATTGCACGACCTCCCAACAGCCCCTCAGTAGACTGGGAACCCCTGGGGAGCAGACGGTGAGTCTCTTGTCCATGTTAGGGTTTTCAGGCCTAACAGGCCCCGGGATGCTGTAGTGCGCCAAAAGTCTTGTCTGAACTCAGTTAAACTGCGCTGTGCACTCCTGTCCTCATGGATGACCATGAGTCGTATTTTCCCAGGGCAGGTTTTGAATGAGGGGATCACCGTATCAGCTGCCCACTCCGAGGATTCCAGAAAAGCATCCATGGGAGGAGGAGGAGAAGACAAGGCCCGAGGCCCACAGCCGGGCTCCCACACACCTTTCCCAGGCCCCGAGATCAGGTGTGGGCGGGGCCTCACGCCATCGAGGGCCCCCCCCAGGGCGGGTCTTGTCACCCGTCTGGCTCTGCCGTGTTCCCTGGTTTGCAGACACAGCGGTCCCGTCTGTCTGCCTCATCACGTGGCCTCCTCCTCTGTGCCTCCTCTGTGTCCCTCCACTAGGCAAGGGCACCGGTCACCGCACCGGAGGGCCCCCTACTCCAGTGTGACCTCATCCGAATTACACCTGTGACACCTCGCTTCTAACTGCGGCCACATGCAGAGGTTTCGGGTGCCCGTGAATTGTGCTTAGCAGGGAAGGAGGTCTGAACAGGGGCCGGTGACCGAGGGACGAGACGCCCCGGTGTGGCCGAGTGAGCGACACCTGTCACCTGTCGCAGACACGGAGGCAGCAAGGGCTACGATGGAGAAGGGGACGTGGACGGCCCCGCCCAGAGAGGACAGCTCAGCACACACTTCAGGGAGAGGGGAGCAGTCGAAGCAGGCGAGGGGGACGGGTCACAGCCCCCAAGAGAAAGCCCTCATGGCGAGGGCTTCTCAGCCATTCTCCTACCCGTACCCGAGACTGGTACCCGGGGGCCAGTCCTGCCCCAGACCCAGCCGGCTGAAACCCCTCCCAAGGCCCAGAAGGGACCCTGAGGGCCGTTTCCACTCCAGCACTGCACCGAGAGCGGCGAGGCCATGGGGCAGGGGTGTCAGAGCCTGGGCCACGCCCCCAGCTGGGCCCTGGGCTCCGGGTGGCCCAAAAGGGACAATTTCACCACATCTTAGGGAATTTTCTGGGGCACCAAGAGAGCTCAGAGATGCATTTCCCTGACTCAGATCTCGGACAGACTTTGGAGTGGCTCTTTGAGGAAGACTCGTGCTTCCTCAGTCTACTGAGGAAGACTCTGGCCTTCTGAAAGGCCAACACTAGGACGGGGTATGAAACCATGGCCGGGGTCAAGGGGAACACGGGAGCCCCACGAGAGCACAGAGCGGGTGCTCCGTGGAGCTCACTGGGAGGACCAGCGTGGTGGAGGGAGGGACGCCACGTCCCAGAACTGGCCAGCCCTGGGGACTCGTGTGCCTCTGGTCAGCGTGTCCGGGACATTCTCCACTTTGCTTTTCATTCAGGTCCCCGTCCCACAGCTTGGGTGGCAGGGAAAGAGGGCAGGCGACTGGGGACAGTTCTGTCCGCTGGGCCCGGCCGTAGCCTGCCAGGGCCTCGACCCCATGCTCACACAGGCGTCGGGGTAAAGGGGTGCGGCAGCTGCAGTTCGCGTCTATGATCAGCTGATGCTGAGTGAAGGAGGCGACCCTCCATCGTGGGAGGGGACAACCTCATCCAATCCGTCCAAGGGCTGGAGGGCAAACACGGAAGTTTCCCAGAGAAGAACTTCTGCCTCGGGACCATGAGCGTCCCTTGCTTCCTGAGCATCCAGCCCACGGGCCCGCCCTCCAGATTTCTGACCTGCCATGGGCCGAGGCCCTAAAGCAGATCTATTGATCAGAGTCTACTCCTCCGTCTATACCCGCCAGCCCACCTGCATCCTGCCGGTCCGGCCTCCGGAGAGCCCGGGCTGACACACGGCCCGAGCCTGCCACCCGCGGAAGCGGCTGGAAAATCGTCAGCGCGTGCGCTCGGCCTCTACCTGCCCTCCAGCCGGCGGGGGCCGCGGGCCCTTCCCCAGGGCCTGGTTCACCCTCTCAGGCAGCCATGGAGACCGGGGGTCTGTGTTAAAACCCTGCCTGAGGGAGGGACAGGGACACCAAGATGGTGGGAGTCCCCAGGCCCGGAGATCCGGTGCGTCCTTCCCGTGAGGGCTCCGATGCCAGGCCCTTGCCTGACCTTCCATCTGAATGGTGTGAGAGGAGGGTGAGTGTGTGTGTGCACACGTGTGGGCATTCCGGGCCTTTGGTGACCTGATCCCACCTTGGGTTTCCAGTCTCATCCCCAGGATCCCTATCCTATGATCCTTCGACTTCCACCTACCAAGCTTCTAGAAGGTTCCCTGGCCACCCTGCCTCTGAATCTTTGCACCGGCTGCTGCCTCTGCCTAGAGCTCCTGTCACTCCAGTCCTGCCTGACCCCCAGGGTCGGCCGTTTTCTGCAACCGTGCCAGGCTGAGGCAGGCTCTCCCCCATGTCTGGCTTACCCAACCATACACGCTGGGGGATTGTGCCGATTTCGTCAAAGGAACCAGTGAAATAAAATGCAGAACCGACAACGCTGGTCTCGAGGGCTGAGGATTGTTTTTCTCAGTAAGATCGCCCCCCCAGCCCCCCTCTAAGCAGGTTCCAGAGGGTGGGAGCCTCCCAGCGGGACGTTAGCTGCAGACCCGAAGAAGCCCCATCCCATGGCCAGTCTCGGGGAGGCTGCCTTAGTGGGGCCGACTGGGAGCCGTGGCTGCCGGCTCTGCGCGAAGTGCTCGGAGGCCCGTCGGGGCTCGCGTGTCCTTCTGACCCGCGCGGCGGGGTGCAGGCCGCCGGCGAGCCTCCCCGGGAGCTGACCCACCTCGTACCGTTCGCAGATGCCATTTCCAACAATGGCATCCAGGGATCTGAAGGTGTTTGTTATAAAATCGTAACGGAGCCTTGACTGTGTGGGGAGGTCACTGAAGAGACAGTCGCAAGGGAGCACAGAGGCTCTCTCTGCACGAAGGGAGAAGGCCCCGGATCGCTCTTGGGAGTCTGCAGTTGTTCTGGAATCCCGCAGACAGACCAGCAGGTGTAGGGCTTGAGGGCAGGGGCGGTGGAAAAGGAGGCTCGAGGACCAGTCACCTTTGTCTCCGCAGACCCCAGCCTGGGGCTACCAAACAACGTCCCCGGGTCTCCCTCTGCCTAGAAATCTCTTTCCCTTGATCCCTCCAGGCCTGGCGTCCACCCTCAGCCGGGCTCAGCTCATAGGGGGCCTCCTCGGAGAGTCTCCCGGCACCACCGAAAACAGCACCTCCCTTCCCTCCACCCTCCACCACCAGCTTCCCCGTCCTCCTCCCTCTGACCTGGCCTTTCTCCATGTGCAAAGTATTTCCGGAGAGCCCGCGGGGGGCCACACGCTGTCGTGGGCCTCCTGGACCAGCAACAAGTCTTTCCTGTTGTACCAGTCTGTCCGTCTCCCGTGGGGACAGGAGCCCTCCGCCTGGCAGACGCTTTGTGTCTCATGCTCAGGCCCCAACAATTCTCCCACAGGTCCCTCCCTAACCTCAGGCCCCCCGGGCATCCCCAGTCACAGTTCAGACCATGACAACGGCTACTGGGGTCTCCCTCCCGAAGCCGCCTGTGGCTCCCCTTGGCCCCAGGCTAGAGCCAAGCTCCCCCTGGCAGCCACGACCCCTAGGGATTGCCCGTGCACCTGTCCTGCCTCACCGCACCCCGCCCTTCTGCTCCCACCGCCCTCGGGACTCAGGACGGCCCCCAGCACCCGTGCCTTCTTGCTCGCGCTCATGCTGTTCCTTCCACCCGGGATCCCCTTCAGCAACTCAAATAATCCCATCGGCCCTGAATTCCCCAGGGATGGATCTGTAGCCTCGTGTCGGCCCAGAGAGGTCCGGGCTTGTGCCCAGAGCCACACAGCCCCGACCGGCGAGCTGCGATCCCGCAGGCTGTGTGCGCCTAGCCCCCTGCTCCACCCTGGCTCCCTGCCCGGATGCCTCCCCTTCCGCAAAAGCCCCAATCTCTCCAACAGCCCCAATTACACTCCCTCTGTGCCCGCTGGCTAGTGTCCACCCTCTCCCAGCCACAGCTGTAAGCCCTTTGAGGGCGGCACCCTGTCTTAGACTCCTTTTAACCCTAACACTGACAGTCCCGGGGCCAGGACAAAGCACATGTACCAGCGAGTAAGATGCCCAAAGGGGGGGCCCCTGGGTGGCGCAGTTGGTTGAGCGACTGCCTTCGGCTCAGGTCATGATCCCGGAGTCCCGGGATCGAGTCCCACATCGGGCTCCCAGCTCCATGGGGAGTCCGCTTCTCACTCTGACCTTCTCCCTTCTCATGCTCTCTCTCTTTCCTAATAAATAAATAAATAAAAATCTTTAAAAAAAAAAAAAAGATGCCCGAAGGGGGCTAGAACACAGGGGTTTCCTACCTATACTAGAGCTCTTCTTCTCTATTTTCTCCTTTAACAAGGCTGGGGTGGGAAAGGGGGGATGGGTAGGTGGGTGGACAGATGAATGGAGGAGTGCCCTGCCGGATGGGCAGACAGGGTAACTTGCTATGTGACCCTGAGCAGGTCTCTTAACCAATCTGAGCCCCACTTGATCTTCTGGGGAAAAGAGGAGATAAGGCTCAAGGAGCAGAAGGAAACTTTCTTCCTTGGCCACGAACCTGCCTGCGGAAGACTGGACTCCCCGGTCCCATGATGTGAGTACATCCGTCTGCCTCCTTTGTGACCTCTGACCGCCCCTTTTTTCTTATCAATATGGCTGACCATGAGAACCCACCTCTGCTAACAGACGCCTCCCTCTTTCTGGTGACAAATTCCTTTGGTGCCACTAATCTCACCTCCCCATGAGACGCTGGGCGGGAGATTGTTTTTAAACAGCCCTGTAATGAGAAGGAATGAAACCCCCTGCGGGGTTCTCAGCCTTGGCTGCAAATTGGAATCACCTGGGGAGCTTTTCAATCAACGCAGGGGCCCCACCGCGATCCAATATAATCAGTCTCTGGGGTGGGGGCCAGACTCCTGGTTTTCACAGGACCCGAAGAGACTCACGTGCCACTGGGACTGGGGACCCTTCGGGTAGAGACGTAGAAGCACTCAGTGGTCGGGAAAAAGCTACAGACTCAACAAGCATTGCAAGGGCAGGATCTTTCTGGAAGAACAGGATTCCCTTTGGAGGTTCTGATCCGTCACTTCCTGCTCTCGGTCAGCCAGGGAGCACGAGGGAAGAAGCATGAACAACACGGCTTAGAATTAGGGTCTGTGCCAAGCCAACCGTGGGCTCTCAGAACAGAGCATTGCTTAGAGAGACAATTGTCCGTAAGAGTCATCATATTGTCTCTTTCTCTGTCATTTTATTTCCTGCCCCTTCTGTGACCTTCGTCATTGTCATCACCAGCATCAACACCATCACCACCATCATCACCATCACTATCATCACCATCATCATCATCACCATCACCACCATCACTATCACCACCATCATCATCACCACCACCAACATCACCATCATCATCACCATCACCATCATCACCATCATCATCGTCATCACCATCATCACCATCACCACCATTATCATCATCATCACCACCATCACCATCATCATCACCATCATCACCACCATCACCACCATCACTACTATCACCACCATCACCACCATTATCATCATCATCACCACCATCACCATCATCATCACCATCATCATCATCATCACCACCATCACTACTATCACCACCATCACCATCATCACCACCACCACCATCACCACCACCACCACCGTCACCACCATCACTACTATCACCACCATCATCACCACCACCACCATCACCACCATCACCATCATCACCACCATCACCATCATCACCACCACCACCATCACCACCATCACCACCATCACTACTATCACCACCATCACTACTATCACCATCATCATCACCATCATCATCATCATCACCACCATCACCATCATCATCACCATCATCATCATCATCACCACCATCACTACTATCACCACCATCACCATCATCACCACCACCACCATCACCACCACCACCACCGTCACCACCATCACTACTATCACCACCATCATCACCACCACCACCATCACCACCATCACCA
>CM052800.1:3036880-3068711 GCA_028533885.1 Nasua narica
CATCATCACCACCATCACCATCACCACCATCATCACCACCATCACCACTATCATCACCATCACCACCATCACTATCACCAGCATCACTATCACCACCACCACCATCATCACCACCACCATCACCACCATCACTATCACCAGCATCACCATCACCACCATCACCATCATCACCACCACCATCACCACCATCACTATCACCAGCATCACCATCACCACCATCACCATCATCCTTGCCTAGGGAAGGAACCCCATGTTGACAGTGGTTGTCTTCCAGTTGTAAGATGTAGGGCCATTTTTCAAAAATTCCCAGCAAGCTAGTGCCAGCAGTCTACTCCCCGTGTTCCTGTCCTTGCCCTGTGACTGGCCTGCTGCCCTGGCACACATTGCTTGAGCTGTCTGAGCCTCAGTCTCCTCGTCTGCAAAATGGGAGTAGTTAGAGAACCTGCATCTCAGGATTATTGTAACAGTAGCCTGAGACCATTGACTATGTGAGCTTTCTTCTTCACTTGCTTCCAGTCTTCCGCAGGCAGGTTCGTGGCCAAGGAAGAAAGATTCCTTCTGCTCCTGAGCCTTATCTCCTCTTTTCCCCCAGAAGAACAAGTGAGGCTCAGATTGGTTGAGAGACCTTGTTTTCTGATTATCTATTAGCCCTACTTAAGACTGCCTTGCTAATAGGAACAAAGCCGTGGTGAGTAGGATTCTGTGCAAATCCTTTCCTCTTCAACATTTTCTATAATAACTCTGTGTTTTTACAGAGGAGGGAAAAAGCCAGTAACAGGAATAGTGCATTCACATCTCAGCTCCCAGCTCCCTAGAGGGGGCAGACGTGTCCCCATAAATGTCCCAAGCAGCAGAAAGGAGAGCCTTCCCGGCCGCACTCCAGATCCCGTGCCTGGTGTAGGGTCTTCTGCCTCCTGCCTACCTCCCTGGCACCCGGGCCACACACAGCTAATGAGTGCAGCTCGAACCTAACCATGAACCTAACCTCAAACAGCACACGCTTCACCTGGTGAAGAATCCTGCAAGACTTGTACTCTTCTGCTAAATTAAAAAGGAAAAGAATAAGAGCAGAGCAAAGCTAAATCATATCCACTACAATTAAATATTTATGCACTGGGGTCCCTTCAAGGCTAAACGTAGGAGAACACGCCTGCTGAGCCGAAAAGCCTCCAGCACAGGGCTGCCTGCGCACCTGGGGTCCACCAACAGTCTGTTCTCTCACCTGACATCAGCACAGGGACTGTTGGCCTCCCCAGAAAAGCTAATAACTAGCCTCATTGCAGCTTCCGAAGTCGTGCCAGGGGGGACTTTCAGTCCCCTTTCACAGTGAGGTCAAGTAATCCGACCAGGATACCCAGAACCTGGGGCCACGCCCCACAGGGCTCTGCAGACCTCAGCCCAAAGCCAGAGAGACTCAGCAGCCTTTGTACAGGGGGTAGGAGTAGGGAAGGGGGGCTGTGTGCCAACCTTCCCCCTTCCCCACGCACCTTCCCTGGGCTCCTCCTTCCTCAGTGCCAGGTGCTGCTCCTGAGGCATGACACACACCCACAGCTGAGCATGCTGGGATTCCAGAAAGTCCAGATTCCAGAGTGAATTTAGGATGGGCTTTTGTGCTGTTGCCCATTTCTCACTGATCTCAGTGGGGATGGTCACAGGACACTGTTTCTTGGGGTTTCCAGGGTCTCCCGTCCTCACCACTGTTGAATGCAAACGAACACAGACCCCAAAATTAGCCATTCTGGATGTAGCACAGGCCTTCCTAGAAGACACATTGGACCGCGTGGTTCTTTTCAGCTTCCGTCCCTCCTGCAGCTCCCCTTCCATTAGGACTTACCCAGCAAGGATAAGGATGAGGACTCAGAAACCGCATTCCAGGCATCTTGCAGCTGGCTCCTTACTCCTTTTTCTCACCACCAATCCCACCAACTCCGAGCCCCTGTGCTGCTCCCATTTCTCTGAAGAGCCCCCAGCCCCTCAGGGGACCCTGAGCTTAGGCTGCGCCCTCTCCTAGAGGGCCCTTCTGCCCCCATCCCCCACGAACTCCTATGCATCCCTCAACGACCAGTATGAAAGAACCCACGTGTCCTACTCCCAAGGAACCTCCTCCGACTCCCACAGCTACTCCGTAGCTCACCAGAGGCCAGTGTGAGATGCGTGCCCACTCTATGATATCTCAGGACACGGAAGCAGTTGGGTCTATTTTGCTCTTCTAGACTGGAAAGCTCTGGACTGTGGGGCTCCGTCCCATTGGCCATGTCATCCCCCGCCCTTGGCTCACTCCTGGCCCAGAGGAGGGGCTCAAGGCGTGCTTCCTGAGCAAATGGTTGAATGAATTAATACTGTGGCTCACAGTTGCTTCCAATAGCCAAATAAATAAGGCACTCTCATCCTCTCTCGAATCCGCACCCCACAGCCCAGCAGCGTGGAGGCTCGGCGGCGCCCATGGAGGTCACCGGCCGCCACATCGAGGCTCCCAGTGTGATGACTGGGAAACCAATTTCATGCCAGTCTGGTGAGCATCAGGATGCAGACTGAGGAGGCTCCTGCGGAAAAATTAATCAGGACCATTGGTATGCGCGGCTCTGTGCTCCGGGGTGGTGTGGGAACGCGGCTCCACGGGCCCCCCAGATCTGCTCTGCGTTCCTCCCCGGTTTCCAAATTGAATCAGCACAAATCACTTATCTCATTTTTTCCCAGAGTTAAACAACAAATTGCTTCGCCACCGTCCGGCGTCTATTGGTCTACTGGGATGTGAAGAACAGCACGTGAGGCCCTTGACATGTGGACCCTGCTTGTCCCCAGAGGCCCCCGCCCCCCCGCTGCCCCCCCGCCATCCGGGGAGATGCCACAGATAGAACACGCCTCTAGTCTGGGAAGGAAACACGTACTAAGCACCTGCTATGGGCTGCTGTCTTCTTCTAAAACCCCCTTTTCAAAATACGTGGAGTTGAGCCCCAAGAAAGCCAAGTGAACTGTCCCACCCCTCCCCCACCCCGAGTCCAACAGCTGGAATACGTGTAGGATCCAAAACCGGGTCTGGACAGCAGAGCCCCGTCTTCTCTTTGCTGACGAGCTACCAGCGAGCGCCATTAACGTGGGGCTGGCAGCATCGGAGGCCCTGCTCCTTCCTCCAGGCGTCGCGCGGGAACGTTCCCTGGCGTGGTGGTTGGAGAGGGGCTTCGGGACCAGACCCACTGGGCCAGCATCGTGCCTCTGCCCCGTGTATCCTGGGTGACATGCGGTGGGGGACCCGCGTTCCTCACGGGGACAGTGGGGAGAAGGACTGCGGGACCGGAGCCCCCAGGCCGCAGTCCGCGGCTCCTTACCAGACAGCTTCCGGAGCGGGCGCCACCCCAGCGGGCCTCCGGGCGCGCACGCACACCTCCTCTGCGCCAGAGCCGGCGCTGACCCCCGGTCTGAGCTCCACCCGCGGAGAAGGCCGCTGCGGGGACGGAGCACGGCCACGTGCTGACCACGGTGAGGCCGTGGGCACCAGGAAGGCAGGGGGCCAAGATGTCCGTCCCACGCGCTCAGACGTTTACAGATCTGAGTGTTCCCCAATTTTTATCTGGTCTTCTGTACGTCGGGGGCCCCTTGGCCAAGGAGGACGCTTTTGGTGGTGTTGGTGGTCTGGTTGGCCAACCTGTAATCATCAGGTAAACTCCTGGCACCTACTACCTGCACAACGTCCCGCTCACCCCTCGGCCTGCTGTACAGGTGACGCCCTCGCCCTCCAGGAAAGGACCCCAGGCTAGCCCATCAGCTCCCACTCAGCGGGGGAGGGCGAGCCGGGCATGGCGCGCGTGAGGAAGGTGCCCTGGGCTCAGAGCCCCGCCACTCACCCGGGGTGTGCGACCGCTTCACCCTGGCTCACTGCCCTCCCCTGGGCAAGGGGGTCCAGGACCTCCTGCCCGGTCTCCAGCGCAAGTAAGTTGAGGATGTAGATGGCCTTTTATCAACTATAAAGTTCAGGGCCCCAACACCAGAAGAACAAAAATGTCCCGTTCAAAAATGGGCAAAAGACTTGACATTTCTCCAGGGAAGACAGACAGACGGCCAACAGACAGATTGAAAGATGCTCAACGTCACTCACTCATGATCAAGGAAGGGCAACTCGAAACCACAACGCCACACGACCCACACCTCTGTGTGCAACGCCCGGCAGAAGGTCTGGGCGCTGGCGTCCTTGAGACTGAGCCAGCGTTACTGAGGAGACAACGAGGGGGTCTTAGGAAGGTCAAGGAGATGGGGTCCCACCCGGTTAGGGGTAGCGGGAGGTGGGCCTGCTGACTTCTCCGCTTCCGCAGGAGTTTCCTAGCACGACGCAGAACACGCGGGGCCCCTCACTCCTCCAGAGGGACCAGGAAGCAACCTCCCCTCACAGGGCACTGACGAGAGCCAGAGAGAAGGTTCCGGAACGCAGAGCACCGATATGCTCACAGACCTTGGTCCCCGAGTGGCTGCTCCATCTCCTCTTCCTCCCTCCCGGGTAGGTCCGCTCAGAGACCCAGGGGGAGAGGGGCCCCTGGGGATGGGCCAGCCGAAGCCAGCCACGGCGTCCTCGAGTGCGCTGGGCCGGCTGTGTGCTGAACTCAGAAGGCCGCTACCAGAACCCACTGCTCAGTTCCTCATCCACACGATGACGATGACGATGACGATGGGAAACACACACCCGCTGGCACGAGGAGAAGCAGAGAGCCGGCTCCGGAATCCCCGATCTCCAGGCACCTTCATCTACTCATTCATTCACTCACTCATTCATTCCTCACTTACTCCATTGTTCATTCATGTACTCAGGCCTTTATTCACTCACTCATTCATTCACTCAGTCCCACTGTGGCCGATGAACACCTCCCACGCCCCTCCAGAGGCTGAGCCAAGTCAGGAGAGCCCTGGAGGCCCAGGGCACATCTGTTGTGGGAGAAGCCGCCCACCTCGCCGGATCCGTAAGGGAAGAACCTAGAGCCGCGATGAGCACAACAGAGGGGCAGCGGGCCTCCGGGCCACAGAGCTGGGGGTTGCGGGGCTGGGGGCTCTGACCTGGTGCAGGAGGCCTCGATGTGCGGGTCCAGTGAACCAGGCGGCCCCCGAGCAAGCACGAGGAGGCGGCATCTCACACGAAGGCTCGTTCATGAAGGCTGACGGCTACTGGAGCCGCAGGGTCCCCAGAAGGGCCGGGGGTGCTGAGGCAGGGCCCACCTGGTTCCTGGTCTCCCTAATCCCTCCCCATGGGCAGAGGGGGACACCCACTAGTGTGTCCCTGAGGGACTCAGTGTCTCTGGACCGACTTCCGTCATGAGTCAGAGAAGAACTCTCTCCACTCCCACCAGACACACACAAGGAAACTGAGGCGCAGAGAGGGGCAGACCGGCCTGAGGTCCCAGCTGGTCTGACCCACACTGCGGGCTCTGCCCACATCCGTCTCGGGGGCCCTCCATCCCGTGAGACCCTTACCAGAACAGAAGATGCCACGTCCCTGTGTCCCGTAGGCCCCACTCTTTGGGTCATTTAAGGGGAAAGGGGGAAAGTGAGTGGTATTTCATAGTTTCAAAGATCAAGAATTTCCCAATGTTTCCTGATTTTCCCCCAGCTCCCGCCCCTCCCTCTTTCCCGGCTCCAGGTTCCTTTCCAACCAGCTCACCTCTGGGGGCAAAGGGGTGGCTCCCACGGGGACCCCTGGGTGTGGTGGGATGTCTGGCTGGTGAAGGAACCCTGGAAAACTGGAGGGAACCTCCAGGCCAAAGACCACACGAGCCAAGAAGCCTGAGCGCCAGGGCCAGCTGAGGAAGGGGGCGGGGTGGGGGAGGGTGCTGGGAGGCTCCAGCGAGCCTGGCACGGAGCCTGCCCACGTGACCACTAGAGGCTTAGTCAACAGATCCAGGGCACGACGATGCAACGAACAAATGACAACATCCAGCCCTTACGGAACGTGGGTGCCACACGCGTCACCAGTTGAGCAAAACTCCGGGTCACAGTAACCCAGTCTGTGCGATTGCAAAGGTGCCGGGAAGGGGGAGGGGAGGAGGGCAGGAGAGAAGGGAGGGAAGGGAGGACGGCAGGCAGACAAAAACCTCCCTCTGAAGGCAGGCCCGTGAAGTCCGCTCTTCTGCTCTGCCTGGTCCGCACGGGGCTCCAGAGCCCACCTCGGCCATACCTAGTGACTCAGGGGACGCTCCAGGATCCCAGCTGGGTCTCCCCGGAAACACACCCCTCACTCGGGCCCGTGCCCCCGGGAGACTTCACAAGGACAGTGGCTATGGGACTGGCTATAACAGCAAAAAGGTGGGGAACAACACGCAAAGTGGCCATTCATACAAAGGAATCCCACCTGTCATTAGGGATCCATTTTAGAAACAACGCTGAGCGGAGAAGAGCAGCCGCAAGCAGAGGTGTCCGTCACGGAACCGGCCATGTAGGTTGAGAGCACACGACGTACCGGCACGCACTGTTTACGGGCACAGACAGATGCGCCTAAACCGTGCAAACCCGCTGGAGACTGGAATACATCCGTGTGTGCACCAAGGTCACGTCGGGGAGGGCGGGGAGCGAGGGAGGAAATGTCTCTGCTGTAGCCACAATGTTTCACTTCTTTCAAAAATCTCACCCAAACATGCCAAATGTCCACATCTGTCTAATATCCATGGGCGGCTTGGGATCAGTTACATTGTTTCTCCCATTTAAATAGCTTCACAATTGCACTGTTTTAGCCATTAGGATTCAGCTCGCCTGGGAAGCAGCCAGAGCCAGGTGGCCGGTGGCTGATGGCAGAGTTCGTGTCCCGAGCCCGCCACCACCCCCGCCGGGGAGCTGGAGGACCCCAGATGCTCGCTCTGACTGCCATGTTTTCAAGTCCACACTCCAAATGTGTGGACTGATTTATTGGTAAATTGCATATCTATTCCTCCACAAAGAATAGAACATTTTCCAGGAGGGGCTTAGCCAGAAAACAGAAATGACAGGATCTAAGGGGACTGCCGCACGTGCACTGGCTTCCCTGGGGGACAGTGGTTTGAACCCTCTGAGCCTTGGTTTCTCCATCTGTGGACTGAGTGGGAATGGACACGGTGATTCTGCCTCACGAGAGTCCCCAGTGCCCTTCCAGGTCCTTCAGGAGGAAGGAGAACGGGATCTGGATGGGGAAGCTGGGGCCCCGGCCTGAGAGCATTCAGCCAGGTTTCCTCATCGGCCGGACCGGGATACCATAGTCCCGCTCCTCCCCCCGGGCTGCCCCAGGATCCAAACAACCCGGATGGGGTGTCCTCGGACAGACACGAGGACAAAATGTCCCCAGAGAGCCGAAGCCGCAGGGCATGGGGACTCAGAGGGCAGCTGCCTGGTTTAAACCCCGGCCCCCAGGTGTCACTAGCTCTGACCAGCAGCAGGTGCTCTCCTCAAAGAGGAGAGCACAGTGCCCCCTGCAGGCGGTGGTGAGGACTGCACGTGGGTGCACCTGGGCCGCCTCCACACTGTGCCCCACATGGTAGACCCTAACCCGGGGGCAGGACGGCACCTTGGCAGAAACGTCACCAGGACAAGCCTGTGGCCAAGGACAGAGGAAAATCAAGGTCTGCACATCTGCACATCCCTGGGGTTCATTAACCCCCAGGTGCTACCGTCACCCGTCCCGCCTTGGTTCTTGGAGGGGGTGGGCTGGCCAGGTGCCACCTGTGCCCCATGGGCAGCCTGGACACAAGCCCAGTGCCCCCGGACTGAGCGATGCACCCCACTGAGGGGCTCAGGCGCTGGGCTCCGGGACAAGGCCACCAGCAAATAAGGCAAACAGTCAATCCGCCGCCACCACCTAAGGAGCACGTGAAATCGCACAGATGGGAACAGGGGACCCAAGAGACGCTCAAAGAAACTGGTGTGCAGCGGGTGGGAGGGATGCGCTCCAGGGCGGCAAGACTGCGCTCTCTGATGCCCCGAGTCTCCACTCTCTCCTTCTGGTTCCCCACAGCCTCCACGATCGCTCACAACACAAAGGGCTCGCTGGAACCAGGGCACGCTCTTACTCCGAGATGACAGAAGCTAGCACTGGGGTGCCGTCCCCCCAGGTCTGTGACAACAGCAATCCCCTCTGATCTTCATTTAGCCCTTCACACTTTACCCAGCACTTCATAGGAGTAAAACAGAGCACAGAGCATGGGGAAGATTATGTCTAAGACACTCGCCCGCCAGAAATGAAAGGCAGCCTCGTGGTGCAGAGGACCAGGCCGTGGGTAAGGGCGCAGAGTCCAAGGTCAGCTGAGCTAAGACTAAATCCTGCTCGGAACTTCCCTAAGTCTCAGTGTCCCAGTCTGTAAAATGGGGGCGATGGGGGCCATGCTGAGGGCTCACCATGTGCTAGGGACTTACGTAAGCACTCAGGAGGCCCCAGGAGGATCCCCCCTTCTAGATGAGGCAAGGAATGGGCACAGAAATTAGCTCACCTGGCCTGGACACTGCCCCACCTGTGCATCCTGGTGACCTCCCTGCGGGGACTTATGGGGACGAGGCTTAACAGCTGTTTCAGAGGAACCCAAGCCCCTTGTGAGGTGGGGGGGTCCTTCTAGAACTCTTTTCCCACTGAGAGTGTCAGTAAAGGTAAGACGGCTTCACTCAGCTCCTTCAGGCTGTGGGGTCACGGAGACAGGCCACAGAGACAGCCCGGCTGAAGTTTAGGGAAACCTGAGACTTCAAGTAGTTGCCACAGCCTGGGCCATGCCTCAGTTTCCCCAACCCCTCGACCTGACCTGGCAGCATCTCTAGGAAGGACACAGGCCCCGATCCCTGCGTCCCGGGCCGGCCCCACAGCTCTGCATGTGTGACGTCCCACGGGGTCCCCGCACATGACACCTGGCCCCCTCGGCCCCAACACCGGGGCACCTCCCGTGGGCTGGGTCCCACTCCAGATGGGGAAGCAGTCCCCGTCTCTACACAACAGTCAACGACAAGCTGGAGGGCAGAGGGGAGACACGCCATCCCCCAGGGCTCAGGGAGGGCTATGTGACTCCTGAGCGGGGTCCCTAGCCTTCTGAGTCCATCAGAATAGCCCTCCAACCCCTGTATGTGCCTCAGTGCCAGATCTCCAATGATGACAGCAGCGGCCGTGAGCCAAACAGGTCCCCAAATTCATGTGCCCAAGCTCCAGTCCCCAGGACCTCGGAATGTGTCTTCATCGGGAAATAAAGTCTTTAGAGGTCATTCTGAGGTCGGCAGGTTGGGCCCTAATGCTGTGCATCCCCCTCTTCCAGAAAGGGGACATCTGGATGCAGACACGCCCACGGGACACCAGGTGAGGACGGAGGAGGAGGCAGGAGCCTCGGAAGGAGCCAGCCCTGCCAACACCCGGACCCCAGACCTCCAGCCTCCAGATCACGAGAGAATCCGGTTCTTTGCAGAAGCTCCGCCCCCCGCCTCGTCAGGGGCCCCAGGACGCTGACAGGGGCTCCGATGGAGACGGAGGCGTAGGCTGGGTTCGGAAGAGAGAAATAGGGTCCCACTGTGAGTGTTCGGTTTGGGGGTGGTTCCCTGGGTGGGCGGGTGGGACCTGGGCCTCTTTCGCTTTCCTCCTGCATCCTTCCTGCACCCCGAGCCCCCATTCCATCCTCTTTTGAGAGCCCTCCTGCTCCCCACTGGCACCCCCCGCCCCCCTGAGCCCCTGTGGCGTCCATGCCAGCTCCTGCTCCGGAAACCGCCCTCCTCAAGACCACCAGCACCCTCCAGGTGGTCAGAACCTTCCAAGCCCTCCCCAGGCAGCAAACCCCTCCCCCGTCTCCCCTCTCCCATCCCCCGGGGCTCCTCTCTCCAACACCTCCTCACTGTTTCCCAACCGTTCTCGACCTCTGAAGCTCAGAGACCACCCGGAGGCTGGGGCTTCCATACTTTCTCCTGGGCCTGGAACCCCCCCCCAGAGTGGGGAGGCCCCCAAATGCCTGTCCCGGCACAGCCCTGCGTGCCTGTCCCACAGGCTCTCACCCTGCTCGCCCCCCTCCCAGGTCACCGTTTGCCCTCGCCCACCCACTCCTCCCCTACTGGGTCCCACCATCAAAGTCTGGGCTTCCCCTGGACCCCTGGTGATAGCCCAGCCCCCAGTGTCCCTCCTCCATCCTCTGCCATGCTCAGGGTCAGGCACCCGCCTCTCCTCTGGATGTCATCTGCACAACAGTCCACAGGTCTGTCTCCCCAGATCCCCTCCTCCAGGCTGCCTTCCAAACTGCTCAGGTCAGACACTGGTGCATCCCTGACTCCTCTC
The DNA here is from genome assembly GCA_028533885.1 of Nasua narica. Lineage (NCBI taxonomy): Eukaryota > Metazoa > Chordata > Mammalia > Carnivora > Procyonidae > Nasua > Nasua narica. Next base: position 3,047,115 of record CM052800.1, read on the forward strand.
TCATATTCCACATCCAAACCAGCAGCGTGTCCTGCTGGCTCTGACTTCAAGTCGAACGAGAATCCACAGCCTGCCACCCACTCTCTCCACTCAGACCCCCATCATCAGCTCTCCCTGCTTCCACCCTGGCAACCCCTGCACCCGCGTGTCCCAGGACCTTTGCACAGGCCAGTCCCCTTGCTTGGAGCACACCCCCTCCCCAGACACCCACCTGGCTTGCAGCCATACCTTCTCCAAATTTCCATTCCAACACAGCTCAATCACTGAGGCGTTCCCCGACCTCCCACCCACTCTGGACCCCCACGTGACTTCTCTTCTTCGCTCAACACCTTCTTCCACCTTATAGCACCGATGTCTTCAGTACATTTGTTGTTTAATTTCGGCTTCCTCCCACTACGTCCAGGAGTACGGGAGCGCTATCTGTTTCACAGACTCCGATAGCCCCAGAACCTAGAACAGCACTGGGCACACAATAGGTGCTCAATAAATAACTGCTGGATATACGCATAAAAGAAAAACAAAATAAACGAAGTGCAGCCATTTTCCCAGAGGGCCTTAGGGGACACTGTTCACTCCCATCCACAGCACATGGTTTCTGGGCGCTACTGACCCCAGACACGTCCTCTTCCTCTTCTGACAGAGCAGAGGGGAGTTCTACCCGTGTCACCAGCCTTCTCTCTTCGCCTGTGGCCATGAGACAACCTACTTTACTAGCCTCGGGGGTGGGGGAGGGAGCCCTGAGCGGGGCTTGTTCTATGAAGACTCTCTAAGCCGCAGCTGGCCCAGGGAGGACCCCGGTGGGGAAGCACCTGGGAGCCTTCAGATGGGCTGGGAGGAGCCCGGGACTCGGGGGAGGAAAGCGGCAGAGGGCCACCCAGGGCGCTGGGCATGTGCAGATGCAGAAATAGGGCTGGCATCCTGAGACCCGGATTCTCGGAGCCCCAAAGACCTGCGCCCTAATTCTTCTGGTCCCTGGGCCTTACACGCCGCAGCCCCTGGGATTCTGCGCCCTCACAGCCTAAGACAGGGCTCCAAGTGCCCAGAGCTCCCGACCAGCCGGCAGCCCCTGACTCCCTGCAGATGCCGCTCCACTGCCTCCGGGAGCACGTGTGTTTCGGGGGGAGGGCGGGGACCAGGGAGCTGACTGGGCCCACGGGAGGAGGCTGGGCCGCTGACGGGCACTCAGCCGACTGGCGGCTCCAGCTCCCAAGGGGCTTGGTGGTGAGCTCCCGCCCCCACCAACCTCACCCTCGGAAGATGCTCAGATGGGGTGCCCCCAATTCATTCCTTGAAGCCCTGCCCAGGAATCCCACTGCCCCCGCCTCGCCCCCACGCCCACACGTGTTGGCCAGGCTTGAGTCAGAGACTCCCACGCAGCCCGCTCCCGGCCAGCCGCCTCCCCTCACGCCGCCTCTGCCAGGCCACGCGGGGCTCGGGAAGGCTCTGCGGCCCCGCACAGCCAGTGCTCCGACCCCTCTGGGCTCCTCACCGCGGCGCGTCCAGCAGCACACCGCGCCGTGCCGCCCGGGGCACCCACTGTACCTAAGTGCCCTCACCCCCTCTTCCCAGAGGGACCGTGCAGGCCACCCAGCTGCCCGAGAGCCCACCGCCCCCGCCGCGCAAGTCCTCCTGCTTCCCTGTGCTCCGCAGAACTCGCCTTTCCCTGGCATTCGAACGGCTACTTGGTATTTACTCGCTCACGCCCTGCCCCCCGGACCCAAACACCCACTCGTCGTCTGTCGGCTTCCCAGCTGAGCCCCAAAAATATGGGTGAAATGAGCAATTGTGTGCAGCCCACCCTTATGTGTCCCAACGTAGCCAGGTGGGGCAGGTGGGTCCTGGGAAGGGGACAGCAGCAGCCCCCAGAAGAAGGGCAGAGGGGAAGAGAGAGGCAGCCCCGGAGCAGGGGTGGGGAAACATCAGGCGTGACCACAGCCGAAGGGTCAGGATCAGGGTTAGGGTTGGTGGAAGACCCGGAAGGCCGGTGTTTCTGTGATCGGACCTTCTGGAACAGAGGTGGGCACGCCCGGCCGGAGGCCCCAGTCTGTGGGGGCAGAGCGAGCTGCGTCCGTCGGGGCAGCTCCCCACAAGCAAGGTGACCTGTGGGGGGCCCCAGCAGAGGGCTGAGAAGCGGGAGGTGTTTTCTGCTTGACGTCAAAACCTTCCCAACTCCCTCTTGGATGTTCCTCCATCCCCAGCTGCTTGGCTTCTCCCCGCCCCTCGCCCCCGACCCAGCTCCAGATAAGGCACAACCCACTAACCACACCCCCCCACAGACACCCCCCCCCTTAATCCTGTCGTGACCAGGCTTTTCTGTGCTTGGGAAGAAAAAGCCAACACCTCGCAGAGAACTTACTTAAATAAATGGGATTTACAAATACAGAGAATGCCACCATTTGCTCTGTTATGGGTGGCGAAAGGACGGTCACCGTGTCATGCCCTCCATCTTCTTGGGGTTGAAACCACAGCAATGTGGAACGACGCTGGTGGGGTGACCACACCTGGTGTCACCACTTTAAGAAGTCTTTGGGGACACCTGCTCAGCACACAGAAGCTCCATGCCCCAGCCATCCCTCCCCTGGTGCCCGCCGCACGACGTCACCCAGAACGTACAGAGCATTTGTGATATTACAATAACACCAGAGTGGAAACTATCCAATGCTGACCACGGGGGAAAATAGGTGGCAGTAAAATCGCACAATGGAACATGGCCCAGGACAGCGACGGGATCCAAGTGGACGGCTCTCGCAAGGGTACGTGAAAGCAGCAGACACACAGGATAGCATCCTGCTGGGTCCCCCCGATATCAGATCCAAGACAGGTGAGCTGAGTCTTTGGTGAAGATAATCAGGAGAATGTTTGCTCCTGTTAAAGAGCAACTAGGAAGAGGTTCGGGAACGTTCTGCACCACAGCGGGACGGGGTTTATACCGTGGGCATATTTGCGAAAATTCAGCGAACTGCAGTTAAGGTGTGTGTATTGCATATGTGTATGTTTTCTCCCAGTCGAACCAAGAGAAATACACACTAGTACAGAAGGCAAGTTGGTGGGTTTTGCTTTTCATGGTGGCAGAGGGCAGCATTTCTGCAGCAACTTTTTTGACATTTTAGGATTGTGCAAATGAGTGGATATGTTTAGGATAATGGAAACCAGGCTGCTTCCTGTTGAGCAGGAGAGTCATAAATATGGGAAGGGAAAATGCTCAACTGCGCCCCAACGTGCCGGAAGCAGCCATACAGACTCAGGCTTATAAAGACTTGCGGATGGATGGATCTGAGGGTCACACGTACATACGTATCTGTAAGTATGTACATGCGTGTTTCTCCATGACCATCCGTCTCCCCATTTCTACTAGGAACACATCCTCCTCCCTCCTGCCTCCTTGATCCCCATCGACAAGAGGTAAGCTTTGCACTGCCCTGTTTCCCAACACAGCCTGGAAGTAATGACCTCACGGTAACACTGAGCACCTCTGGGGTCTGGGTTTTGGTTTCTAAACACCATTTCCCTTGGAGAGCAGGCTGATTCCAGACCTGATTCAAGCAAAGCAGAGGACAAGCCCGAAACAATTCTTGTGCCAAAAAGTGTGGAAGCGCTCCAAGCATGATGGGCACAAGTCGAAGACACGCAAGGCCAGCTCACAGGGCTCCCGCAGGCCAAATCTGGAGTCACTGAGGCATGAAAACAACCGCTAGTCATGTATTACAGCCTTTTAAATAAGCTACAAGCTGATGAGTCCACGTCGTTGAAAGAGAAAAGGGGGGAGGGCCGGAAAGGAAAAGCTCTTTTTTACAGAAGAATGCCAACTAATAAATTCAGAAAGGAGAGGGGGTTAGCCCGTTGATCAGGAGATGCTAAGAGGAATGGGTAAACACTTGATGAGAATGGAATATTGACCTAGTCTCAGAGTCGCTTTCCAAATACTACGTAATCACAAGGAGAGAGAGAGTTCTGCCAGCAAGTCATCGAGACTGGAGCACTGGGCTGCCCCCTGCCGCCCGCGCCCTGATACAATGCCCTGAGGACACCTGGCACCCGAGCTGGATCCCTGCCATAAACACACCACGGCATCTGATGACAAGCAAACCCAGACAGACCCCGGGTGACAGCATCCTCCGAATACTCAGCCTGCACAGCGCTGTTTCAAAAGACAGAGGAAGGCGGCTGGGAGCCACACAGGTATCGCGTGGGGCCCCGGACTGGACCGGAGCGGGGTCTGGGAAGTGGAGTCTAGACACATGAATCTTAACACGGGCTGCGGGTTGAACAGCAGGATCGCAGCAAGACTGCAGTTCTTGATGGGGACAAATGGGCTGTAGTCACCTCAGACACTGGCCTTGTCCTCAGGAAACCGGGTGTAAAGGGACTCGGGGCTGCCAACCGGCTCTCAACGTACCAGGAAAATGTCTACAAATATCTAGCGTAGAGATGGACGGGCAGAGGAGAGGAGAGGGGCCACAAAGCAATGCACACAGGCTTCTGGGGGGAAAGGCAGACGGGGGTCCCCCATCAGTTTTCACAACTGCTCTCTTAAGGTTAAGATTATAGCAAAATTGGGGCACCCACGTGGCTCAGTCGGTAAAGGATCTGCCTTTCACTCAGGTCATGATCTCGGGGTCTTGGGATCGAGCCCCACATGGGGCTCTCTGCTCAGCAGGGAGCCTGCTTCTCCCTCTGCTACTCCCCCTGCCTGTGCTCCCTCTCTCTCCCCCTTTCTCTCTGTCAAATAAATAAATATAATCTTTTTAAAAATTAAAAGTAAAAAAACAAATTCAGTATTTCATCAGCAGTGCACTGAGCATACAAGGAGGAGAATATTGTAGGCCTTCCGGGAAGGGCAGCATCCAGGGAAGGAGGGCAAGGCGGCAGTGTGGGGCTCGACTGTGAGGCTAAGCCGGAGAGCAGCTGAACACAGGCCGATCAGGAGGGCAAAGCCCTCTGCTCCCCCGGCCCTGTGCCCGCGGTCCGTAGAGGATGGGCGTGGGGACCCCGCAGCATCGGGCAAAACCCTGAATGAAGGGCAGGAGCATAAGTGTAATGAACAGACACGTGCCTGCTCCGAGTGGCTCTAATGACCAGGCCTGATACGTCCAGGCCCACCTCTGCACATGGAGTACAGTGGTCAGCGGCACCCCTGCAGCCGGGAGACCCCGCCGTCTACAGCCCTGCCTGCATTTCTGCACTAAGGCTGCGGCCAACCCTGGGGGCACGGAACACTCCCACTGTGCCCTCTGAACCCCAGAATCTGAGGGAGGGTGCCACACTGGGGCTCACAGGCACCCAGGAGCCCCTCCCATTGGGCCCCCAGCCCTCCTGTCCCAGAGAGGGCCCAGCGGGGGTGTCAGATGGGTGGAAATCAGGCCACAGGCGGGCTGGCTCTGGAATTCTCACCCAGTGCTCACTCTCTCGCTTCAGAATGCTTTCCAAGGAAGACAAAACTAAGGTCAATGTAAGCCCAGAGGCAAAGAAGAAGACACCTGCAGGTGCGAGGCAGCGGGAGTCAGGAGTCAGGCTGTGGCAGGTGGCTGAGGCCACGGCGCAGGGGGTGGGGGTGGGGTGCAGGGTTGATAGGCCACAGCTGGGCTGACGGGGGCACCGGAGCCGGCAGACTCACCATCCAGCATGTTCTGTGGCCTCCTTCTCCTGCCCAGCCCCCTCGCGGCCGCCATGGCCAGCCCCCTGGGGTCACTGCCCCCCAGCGGTGTGTGGAGGGCTCTGCATGTGGGGTCGGGACCCGCAGGCAGCAAAGAGGCCCAGGGCTGCAGAGCACTGTCCGCAGACCGCAGGGAGCACTGCCCTTGAACCCCAGGGAGAACTGCCCACAGACCATGGGGAGCACTTACCGCAGACCGCAGGGAGCACTGCCCACAGACTGTGGGAAGTATTCACTGCAGACCGCAGGGAGCACTGCCCTCAGGCCCCCGGAGGCACTGCCTGCAGACCATGGGGAGCACTTACCGCAGACCATGGGGAGTATTCACTGCAGACCGCAGGGAGCACTGCCCGCAGACCGTGGGGAGTATTCACTGCAGACCGCAGGGAGCACTGCCCGCAGACCGTGGGGAGTATTCACGGCAGACCGCAGGGAGCACTGCCCGCAGACCATGGGGAGTATTCACTGCAGACCACAGGGAGCACTGCCTGCAGACCGTGGGGAGTATTCACAGCAGACCGCAGGGAGCACTGCCCTCGAACCCCGGGGGGCACTGCCCGCAGACCATGGGGCCAACCCACCGCCAAGTCCCTGGCCCACCACCTGTGCCTGGAGGTGGTCGCAGATGCCGGCGACGGGCTGAACCCCAGTGCCACGGAGACGGAGGCTGTGGCTTTGGTGAAGAAGTCCTGTGCGTGGCTTCCCAGCCAGAAGTCCACAGCTGAATGCGAGAGGATGGTGGGCAGCTGCGGCGTGGCCGTCCTGAGCTCACTGGGCAGCACCCCGGGCACCGTCCCACGGGCTCAGCGGGCCCCGCACCCCTGTGTGCCATGCTCACCCCTGCCGGCCCCTCCTGGAGCACCGGCCGCCCAGGCGCCATCCCCCCAAGGACAGGGGGTCCCATCCCTCCCTCCAAAGGGGCGCCCCCTCCCTCAAGTTCGCCAAGTCCCTCCGCTCCCAGCCCCCGCCGATCGCTATGGGTCCCGTGTCAGTTTGGTCACTGGACTCCTGGCACCATTGGGTCCAACCTAACTTGGCAGACGTGACCACGAAGGAGCCCTGTGAGTCCCCGGGGGCCTCCGGGGGTCACCTCTGCCAAAACTCCATCCTCCACTTTTTCCTCCCCCGCTGCACAAACATGGACGTGCCCACGCCCCCGGAGACCCCTGGGAGGGCGGGCTTCGGGGAGAAGCCGGGGAGACCACCCACCCTGCTCCCGCCGCTGGTGTGGACGAGGCCCAGCGCCTGAAGCCAGTGTCACCGAGGAAGGGCCAGGCTGTGAGCTGCGAGGAGAGTCTGCAGGCGGCCCAGGAGCTGGACGAGCGGCTGGAATCCTAGAGCCCGGAGGTCGTCCAGAGCGACACTCCGGGCTCCAGGCTCGGTCCTGCCCGCCGCCGTCGCCCAGCAGGGCATCACCTTGGCGGACTCCTACCGCGTGTCCTTGGGGCACCTCACGACCAGAGTCGCCCCGGGAAGGAGGTGCGAGACCCTCGAGGTGTGCGGCGACCGCCAGGGGACCCAGGAAGCTAGCGAGGCCCTTGCAGCCACGCTGTCCTTGGGGACAGAAGGCGGCGCGTCCTGCCAGGTGTGCAAGAACCTGGTCAGCCCGTCCCCGACAGCCTGGAGACCCACGCGTGGAGGACAGCATCCTGTCCCTCTTCAAGGCCACCTGCTCCTTCCCGCCCGTGATCCCAACAGTACTGTGTGCCGAGTTCCAGCCCAAGCTTGTCAACGCCCTCGGGGACACAACGGACCCTGGGCCCTGTGCCCGCCACGCCCAGCTGCTGGACACTGCCTGGTGTGCCACGGCCCGAGCTCTGGGGAAAAGCTGGGAGTCCGCCCTGACACGTGGCCCTGAGGGGCCCCGCCACAGCCGCCCACACCGGCAGGCTCCCGGGACCGCGCCCTCCAGTGATCGCCAACTCCCTGAAGCCCCGGGGTCCCTACGAGGCGGGTGTTGTCCCCAACTCCATTTCCCAGGCAGGAAACGGAGGCTCTGGTTGGGAAGGAGCAGCACCGAGACTCAGATCCCGCAGAGCCCTGTCCCAGTGGCCATGCCACGTGGCTTCGCCCTTGCAAGCGTCCCTAACAGATGAAGCCACCTGACGCATGCTGCCCTACTCCAGCCGCCGCCCGTGGTCGCCATCGTCACGACACTGCCGCCAGGAAGACAGCCGTGATTAGCCTGAGCTTCTGGATCCCTGGACGCTGGCGTCTGTGGAGGGCGGTGGCCTCTGGTGTCCCCTCCACCTCGTGGTGGCCCTTCGTCCGCCAGAGCCTCGGTTTCCTGATCTGTACAATAGGGGTGACCGTGCCTGTCGCGCCAGGATGTTAAGACAATTCAAGGAGATGCCCATGAGCTTCTTGCCCCGCAGAGCCCGGCCAGTCCGCTGGGACCAGCAACACCCAGCCCGGGGCTCCCCAGGGAAATCCAGCAGTGCGAGTGTTGAGTAGCCTGAAAGCAGTCTCCAGACGCCATCCGCGGTGTTTTCATTCTCACGGAATCCCGGTCCTGGAGTGGGTGCCGCGGCTGCCCTCCTTCTGGCCGCCCCCCCAGGTGTCCCCTCCCGCAGGAAGCCTTCCCTGATTCCCGCAGGGCAATCTGGGCATCTGCTGTGTTTTCCTCCCATGTGCGATGTCACTGCGATCTCCCTGGTACCGCGAGTCCCAGGGGGACAGACGTGAGACACCATCCCTGCGGCATCTGGGGCCCAGCACGGGGCTGGCACACAGCAGGTGTTTGAACATTTCTGGAACACGCCCGGGGGGCATGTGTCACATGAGGCCTGGCCACGTGAGGCCCAGGAGTTGCCTTCCATCGAATCCCCCGGAACAAGAGAGGGGCCTAGACCTGGGCTGACAGGGACCTGAGTGGCTTCTCTTCTCTACGACACCAAGCCCAAGCCCTTAGGTAGACGTCCGGGGCCCTAATCATTGCCGCAGGGGGGACAGGCTTGCTTCGCCCGTTTCTGTACCCCCCACACTGGCGCCCACTGGCTGGCAGGCCGGGGCCCCGGTCAGCCCTGCCTAAGATGCGACACCCAAGGGACCACCAATCCGAGGCCGGATATGGCCACGGGAGGGCGACTCCGGGTCAATCCTGAAACAGACGGGTCGGGACGGGCCGACTTGGAAATGGCTGGACGGGGCATGAACCACCGTCTCCAGGAATGGCCCTGGAGACTGTCGGGCTGTCAGTGTCCCCACCGGGGACCAGGTCTCGCCCCCCCGGGACAGCACAGAGCCCCGGCCCCTCCTCCGGCCCGTCTAAGGGATACCGGCTGACAGCTACGTGAGACATCACTGCTCACCCACGGCCGGCCTCCCGGAGCCCAGCAGGGGCCGAGAGCCACGCGGGTGACCCAGCCGCGCAGAGCTGAGATGCCTCCCAGACCCTCCGGCCCCGAGCTAACCCACCTTCCCCCAGTGCAAAGCTACCCACGGCGGGCAGGGGGATGGGCTGTCCAAACGCCCCTTCCTCCTGCTCGCCCCCACTCCTGGCGCTGGGGACCAGCTGCTCCAACGGCCCCCCGTGTGGCCAGGACTGTGCCTGGGCCCCGCCGGTGCTCTCGGCATGGGTGGCCGTCCACGACCTACGTGCCCCATAGCACAGCTGGCGGCGACCCCACAGCTCCCAGCTCCAGCTGGATGGGGGCCTGGCTCCAAGCCCCGGGCCTCCTGCTGGCACAGGGGCTCCGCACGCTGCCCTCACTGTCCTCTACCCGCCCACCTGGGGACACCATGCGTCCCATCCCGGGGACACCGCGACAAAGCAAACGTCACAGAAAAGCAAGTTGAATGCATCATTCGGTTTCCCCGGCAGAGTCGGGTCGTGTGCACACGTGACACCCGGGCGACCACGGGATAGTGTGCGCCCCCCGCCCCGCCGTGGAACCAAAAACCAGTTTACTACTAAAAAGCGCCGGCCATCCCCAGAACATTTCGCGGGCGGGAATCACCGATCACAGACCACCATTGGTCACGGAAGGGGAGTGGAGACGTGGGACACGGCGCGAGAATTGCCACAGGATGGCAAAGACACGAGGTGCACCTGTAAGAAACGTCATTCACCAGGAAAAATCGGGGAGACCGAAAACCAACCCGAACCACCGCGGCAGCACGCCTGTGTGGCCACCCGCCCTGCCCCGAGGCGGCATCCTGTGAGGACGGGCCAGACCCCTCCTCTGGGGCTCCTCCCCGTGTCATCCAAAGTGAGGGGGACACCCGAAGAGGAGGACCCTCAGGCTCCCCGTCTCCTAGTCACAGTGAGAAAGGGCTTGGGGGGAAAGGAGCATGTTGGGTTGTTTCTCATTTCAGAAAAGCGATCTGTGAGCAGAAACTTTGCACCAGACGTCAGGATACCCAGTGGTGGCCCCTCTCTTGCAGAGACTTCACGAGTACAGATTTGGGGCTGTCCTGGGAAACACGGGCGAGCAGTCACGGTGAGTGCCCCCTGCCCGTAGCCGGGAAAGTCACGCGGGGAGACCCCCACGCGGCCCCGCTTTCCTCCTTCCTCGACTTTCTCTTTGACCTGCAGGCGTGAAGAGATCTCCCCTGGGCTGGGAAGGAAGCCTAGGAAAGCTTCCAAGCACCCCTGCGTTCAGCACGCCCTGGGGGCCAGGACAGCGGCCATCAGTCACCTCCCGAGGGCTTCCGACCTGCCCCAGCAGCTCTGCTTGGCAGCACTCCTTACCCTCCCTGACCTCCACCAGACAGTCGCCTCTCGCACCCCATTTCAGAGACCAGAGAGGTTCAGTGACGGGCCCCAGGGCACACAGCCAGCCGGCAACGGAGCCAGGAGTCCAGTCCAAGGAAGAGCGGGTTCCAGGGTCTGCGCTCCTGACGCTCCCGCCAGCGGCACCCGAGAGGCCAGAGTTCGAGTCCCGACTCCCCCGCTCCGTGGTCTCTGCCTCTTCTTCCCCACTGGAAACGGGATGATCCCTACCTCCTGGGGTCCGCAGCGGGACTCGTGACCGTGCGTGGGGGGGACAGCTCGGCACGCACACCGTCCGTCCTCCCCCACTCAACACCTTTCCTTGGGCGTCTCCATCCTGCCTCTTCAAACACGTTTCCACGGTCGGGTTTGGTTTTTGCATGTCTTCCTCTTTAGACACACTGAGATGTCGGGTCTGATACGGCTGAGTAACTGCCTTTCCCGGGCGAGCGTCTGAACCACTCGGCTGTTTCCCAGCGCTTCCCTCCCGAACTCCTTTCAGGCTGGCACGCTCGCTGCCCGCTGGAGCTGAGCCCCGGGGAGAGCGCCAGGGCCACGCCGCCCCGCCAGGCCTCCGCGGGCGAGCGGAGGGCATCGGGGTGCCCCTCGCTTCACCCACACCTGCAAGCACGGGCACGCACACGTGGGTGTGCCACTGGGAGTGCACACGCTCGTGTCTGCACGGGAGCTTCTGTGCGAGGCCAAAGGCCAGGGCTCGCCAACCCCAGCCCGGCAGGGTGAATAGGACCAGCCCCGCCGCTGCCCCTTCGCCCTCCGTCTCGGCTGCTGAACGGCCCCAGCAACCCGCAAACCACTTCTGGAAGCAGAAGGCCTTCCTACAAAGTCCTGGGCTCGACCCAGAGCGGCAGGCGCCCCCCCACCTCCGCCGTCCCGCCCCCTCCACCCCTCCCAGTCCAACCTCATCCCTGCCTCTCTGGGGGCGGCCCCTCACGGCTGCAGAGTTCTGTCCCCGTGTCCCCCCCAGGGAGGGCCCTCCCCCGATGCCGTCTGCCCTGCTCCTGGATCCGCCTCCTCCTCCTCTCTCATAGCCCGCCACCGATGCCACTTCTCACTGACGTCTGGGGTCCCCACCGCTCCCATCTCCTAGCACGGAGCCGGCTTCGAACAGGGCCCTGTGAGCGTGCCTGGGAAGGATTCGGGGACGCAGGCTCCGCCGGACAGCCTCTGCTGCCGGAACCTCCCTCTGGCTCGCAGGCGGGGACCACTAGCCCCGGAGAGCCCCGCGGAGTCCGATGTTCCCGAGAAGGCTGAGCCGCGGCCAGACCTCCCAGGCATACAATATGGACGCCGATCCCTCAATAAATGAAAGCCAACTGGCTCTGCTTGGGTCCAGCTCCCTGCCAAGGCAGCGTCACCCCGCTGCCGAGTCAGGGGCACATTGCCACTCACCCCTCTGCCGTCCCCTCTCCCCCACTCCGGCCCATCCCAGCGCCACACAAGCAGGGGCCTCCTGGGGGTGGAGTCCAGACGGTTCTTCCTGCTTCGCTCCCCGCCGGGGCACCAAGCCCCGATCAGGAAGGGATGTGGGAGACACACAGCCCTGCAGGCTCAGCACGTGCCTGAGCCCTGGGGCCCAGAGAGGGGCAGCGTCTTGCCTGAAGCCCGAGTGTAGACGGCATTCGGGATCTGGCTCCAAGATAAGGGGTCGGGTGAGAAGCCGCCAGCCACGTCCGATCAGAGATGTCCAGGGGCCTGAGCCCTTTCCCTGCAAGGCTTCGTTTGTCCCGCAGCAAGAGGCCCCCAAATTGTGCTGTGTGCACCCCCATATCGATGCAATCACCCTCATACTCCCCTCAGGTCTCAAACTGTGCCAGAATTCTCCTGGGGACCTCCAGGAGTCCCCAGAACCAGGCTTCAGGCCAGAGAAGTTGTCACCCCAGGCCCAGAAACACTCCCCACCCCGCTCCTACCACCGCCGCGACCTCCCCGTCTGCACGGCCCAGCTTCCATGGTCTCCCCCAGGAAGGCCGCCCTCATCACCCCATTGTTCTGAAACACCCCAGATTCACCGAGTCCCCCTAGCTAACAGGGGCCAAGCCTGACCTGCCACCATGGGAACTTTCTAGAAGAGAACGGCGAGTTCTGGGAACTAAGCATAGTCTTTGCACGTGACACATCGGAGCCAGGCTTCGCTACTCACAGCTGTGTGGCCTTGGCCAAGTCACCTGACAACTCCGAGCTGCGGTTCCCAACGTGGGTGACAAAGGCACGCCCTGCTAGGAACCCGTCCGAGGATTAAGCGAGGTCACCGCGTCCGAGCTCATCCCCAGGTCAGGCCCACATAACTGTGGACTATCCGGGTCGTCCTGTCCATTTGAGGTCACCAACCCCTACCCCGACTCCGAGCCGACAGTTCCTGTAGCTCAGAGAACCCCGGAAACTTGACCCAAGGCCCACCGCCCAGAGGGAGCCCATAAGGGCTCGAGGTCGCCAGACGGGTCTGAAAGAACCCACCGGCCCGATGACCCAGAAGCCGGGGAGGGAAGGGGGGGATCCGAGAGACGCAGGGTGGGGGGTCGCAGGGAAGAAGAGAGAGGGAGAGAAGGGGTCTTCCCTTCTCTGTTCGAAGCTGTTCCAGGTTTTCCTTCCAGAAAGGGGCACCTACAACACGGTGCTTAAGAACGGACCCTAAGAGCCGCCACTGGGTCAGCAGCACGGGCTGGGAAGGATGTTTCCAGAGCCGACACGAAGGCCTCGGCTGGGGAGGCCGGCCCGTCTGTCCGGGCTTCCCCACCGGGCTCGGGCCACGGGCCAGGCCCCAATAGGCAAGTCTGTGCTCGCCGACCGTGGGAAAGTCGTGCCGGGCGCCGGGGACAGAACCCCAATCTCAGTTCTCCGGTGCTCCCATCCTCTTCTGGCCGAAGCATGCCAAAAGGTTCAGCCCGCCCGTGGGCCACCAGCACGTGGCCTCTGCAGGCCTCCTGTCTCCTCACCAAGCCTGGCGGTGGGGGACGGGGGGCACCGGACTCACTCCACAGTGGGCCAATCCCCCTTCCATGCCAGCTTCCCAGCTCGGGCCCCCCGGGCCCCAGGCCTCAGTGGCTAAGCCACCAGCAGAAATGAAGGGTGCCTCGCACAGGCTCTCCTATTTGGATGTGACCAGCACCGCAGGGAGGGGGCCATCCCGTGCGTTTTGGAACAGGAGATGGCCAGGCCAGCCCAGCCCGTGGGACTCCACAGCCACAGCCAGCAAGGGACGGGGCTCGGGGACATCCTGCTAAACTGAAAACACAAGGCTCTCACGTCCCCCTGCCGGCTGCGCGCCCTCAGTGTAAGGATCCGACAGCCGGGCCGCGCAGGAATGCAGAGAGCACCCGAGGGTCACTTGCAAGCCTCCGGGATCCGGGCCCACGGGCACCTTCACCTGCCCACGCAGCCCCCAGGCTCCCAGGACGAGTGCCTGAGCTCAGCCCACCAGGGGGCCAAGGTCAAGGGAGGGGCGGTGTCTGTTCCGCCCTCCTGCCAACCCCGACCCTGTACCCCGCCGTGAAGGGAACCGCGCCCCTCGCCGCTCTCCCAGGACTGAGAGCCGGGCGGCCCCACCAGGAGGTGGATAGCACAGCAGCCTGGGGGAGTAGGGGTGCGGGATCTGAGGTCCCCCTGCCCCGACCTCAGTGCTAGCCCCACACACTGGCCTGGCCGGGTGACCTTCTGGGGGCGAGTGGAGGCCCACTTGTGGACGGCAGGCTAAGCAGACTTGCCAGGACTCACGGACACAACGTCCCTGCCGGCGCCCCCCACCCATGGCGACCAGGAAGCAACGGTCTCTCGGCAGTCCCTCGTCCCACTCCAGCTAAGACCCCCCTGGGAAAAGCCAGCCCTGCTGGGACCCCCCTCCTGCCGCCACGAGGGGGTGCTGCCAACATGCTGGGCCACTGCGGGCAAGCCTCTGGATCTTTCTGAGCCTCCGCTTCCCCAGCTGACTCAGAGGGCCGTGCAGGCCCGGATTTCACGGCCCGCAGGCAGGGCTCAGCGTCCACACCGGGCAGACAGAGTGAAGCCAACAGGCAAAGGCACAGACATCTCGGGGTCACATGGTGCTCAGGCCCGGACGTCCCAGGCTCTCCAACCCCTCCACCCACCACTTCTGCTTCAGGGGCCGTGCTCAGGGAGCCGAGATTATGACCCTGCTGTTTGGAGGAGGCACAGAGAACTGTCCGGCATCTCGGGCCCACCTCCTCCGCTCACGCAGCCAGGAAACACGCCAGGTGCCAGCGTTACGGCGGCCGAGATTCCTGGGAAAAGCGGGCGACATCCCAGCTGCTGTGCTGGGCCAGCAGCGTCCTCCCAGCCAGCTGCTCACAGGCCTGCCCATTCCTGCAGGGGCTGGAGGCCTTGGGAATCTTCCCGAACCACGGTGTGCTGGTACCGGCACACACCGGCTCACTGTGGCCCACGCCGGCTCACACCGGCTCACTCTGGTGAGTGGAAGTTCACGCCGGCTCACCCTCACTCACGCCGGCTCACTCCAGCTCACACTGGCTCACACTCACTCACGCCGGCTCACTCTGATGAACGGAAGTTTACATCGGTTCACACTCACTCACGCCGGCTCACTCCAGCTCACTCTGGTTCACGCCGGCTCACTCTGATGAACGGGCGTTCACGCCGGCTCACACTCACACACGCTGGCTCACTCCAGCTCACACTGGCTCACACTCACACCAGCTCACTCTGATGAATGGAAGTTCACATCGGCTCACACTCACACACGCTGGCTCACTCCGGTTCACACTGGTGAACGGAAGTTCACACTGGCTCACACTCATGCCGGCTCACCCTGATGAACGGAAGTTCACACCGGATCACACTCACTCACTCTGGTTCACTCCAGCTCACACTGGCTCACACTCACGCCGCTCACTCCGGTTCACGCCGGCTCACTCTGGTGAACAGAAGTTCACACCAGTTCACCATCATTCACACTGGCTCACACCAGCTCACGCCAGCTCACACCCGCTAGCTAGAGCCAATGATGCACGTCTCCTCCAAACTCCCTCGTAGCTTGCGGTTGGCCGTGGTGGGGGAACTTACACCCTGGACCCTGAGAAGCAGCACACACTAGGGCTCTTTCCTGGGGGGCTGGTGGTTACCATTTACCAGCACCCCCCGTCCCTAAAGCCCACACCCCCGAGAAGGCAGCCTGGGTCTCGGGAGCACGGACCTGCCTGAAGACGCAGCAGGCGCCGGGCGAGGGTGGGCTCCGGCCCCGGTCTGGTCCCCGGCAGGAACCTGCCCCCCACCCCCCAGAGCAGCTCCCCGACCGGCCAAGCAAAACATCCGGTCTCTGCTTTCGACTCCTGGGCACCAGGCACCGTTCTCGGCCCTGCGGCAAGAGTGACGCCAGGCGAGGACGCGGCTCCCTCCCGCCTGCGCCTGGAGGGGCGCGCAGACGCGCCGTATAGGAAGAAACCACACGAGGGTTTGGTAATGAGACCCTGATTAAAACAACAGCGTTACAAAGACCGCATGTAAATGCTGAGAGCTCGTGATCAACGCGAGAGAGAGACGCGCCCAGAGGGACTGCGGCTGACACGCAGGGCTCGTGACACAGGCTGGCGGGACGTGGCTCTGGGGGGAGGCGCAGACCGGACGCCTGCCTATTCGGAGTCTGGCCCGTCATCCAGGACAGGGACCGTGCACACTGAGCGTCCCCGCGTGGGGACAGGAGATGGAGACAGAGCCTCCGGCCCCGCGAGGGCCAGGCCTGTGGCACACTCACTCCGCTGTCCCCGGGCCCGGTGGAGAAAGTCGCCAGCTCGTGGCTTGGAGACCACGTTTGCTGCCCAAAGGGACTCGGGCCAAGTGACCCCAGCCCCCAGTGCCATCAGCACAGGTGGCGACACTGACAACATTCCTTGATGCTTCCTGGGTCCTTGGACCTGCCAATCCAGGGGATATTGCTGTGCCCACCTGACCGATGCTGAGCTAACCTGGGCTCAGAGGGGGGCGTGACTTTCCCAAGGCCACACAGCTAATGAGAGAGAGCCAGGGGGACTCCTCATGGCTCTGAAAGCCTGTGCTCGTGGCCACCTGTCACACTATCTCCAGGAAAAGAGAGGAAGGGTAGAAGCACAGGGGTCCCATGCGGGCAGAGGCCGTGAGTCTCTCTCATTCAGTCCTGAGTTCCCGGAATCACAGAGGGCATCCAGAATGTGCGCAGGGCTCTGAGAAACTTGAAGAGAGGGAGGAAAGGGGGAGAGGGAGGAAGGGGACAGGAGGGAGGAAGAGGATAGGATAAAGAGAGAGGACAGGAGAGAGGGAGGTGACAGGAGGGATGGAGGGGATAGGAAGAAGGGAGAGGACAGGAGGGAGGGAGGGAGGGGACAGGAGGGAGAGGAGGAGGAAGGGGACAAGAGGGAGAGGATAGGAGGGAGGAGGGGACAGGAGGGAGAGGACAGAAGGGAAATGGGGACAGGAGGGTGGGAGGGGTCAGGAGGGAGGAGGGGAGAGGAAGGAGAGGACAGAAAGGATGAGGGGGACTGGAGTGAGAGGACAGGAGGGAGGGAGAGCACAGGAGGAATGGAGGGGAGAGGAGGGAGAGGACAAGAGGGAAGAGGGGACAGGAGGGAGGGAGGGGCAGGAGGGAGGGAGGGGACAGGAGGGTGGAGTGACAATGTTTCAGATCAGTAAGGGTCCCAGCTAATGGCACCAGCTCACATCTGCTTATGTGACATCAGTCCTGAAACCCAGCTTCTTCCAGGATCCCCTCCCCCACCCACTTACTTACTCCTGTATGTTCTCTGCCATCGCTCCAGCGCACGGAGCACCAGAGCGCTTGAGAGGACTCTCCCCGCAGTGCTCTCCTCTGCCGACCCCTCTTCCCCCAAGCCCGGCTCGGGTCCCACTGAACAGAAAGATGTGGTTCCTTCTCCGAATCCTCCGGGGCCGGCCTCAGTCTGACGGGAACCGCAGGGAACAGACGTGGGGCGTTGTAACCGAGGTGACAGGTCCTGCCCAGGGAAGAGCAGGTCCCCTGCTCGATGCCCCCTGGGAACTGCCGCCCTCCTCAGCAGAGCCCAGGGAGCAAACAGCCCCGTTTCACAGGTGGGAAACGGGTTCAGACACAGCAAATGACTTGCCCAGGTTCATTCATGAATGGCAGAGCAGGGACATCCAGAATCGGGGTGCCTGTATTTCCCCCAAATGTAACAAATGTTAGCATTTACCCCCCCAACAAAATAAAGTTCACGGCAAAATAAAAACAGCTAAATCTTAGACCCTTGTGCTCAGCAAACTTTGCCAAGAGTCCCGTGCTCCACCCCTCAGCTCCCTCCTCGTGGACGGAGAATCCAGGGCTCTGAGAAATGCACTCCTCGTCCCCGGCACCCGCTGAGCCGGAGAAGCCCCAAGATGCCATTTGGCCACCAGCATGTCCCCTGGACGCCGTTCGCCCTGTTAAATAGGTTAACGGCTCTATCCTTCAAAGCACACTCAGGCGACATTTATTATATAACAGAAAACAAAGATAGTGTTTTCATATGTTTCCCACTCAGGGAGTTTTATTAAAGTGCAATAAATCTCCAGGGCAGAGTGCGATTTTAATGCAAAGGGCAGGGGATCCAGCTCTGTTTCTGTAGACTGCAGGGAAAGGCAGGGGTGGGGCGGGGGGAGGAAGGGGTGCAGGAGGCGAGTCGGGGAGGGAATGACACACTCTGCATCCGCCCGACTCTGCCCCTCCCAGGAACTGGGGCTGCACTCCACTGGGTCCTGGAGGGGAGAAGAGGGACAAGGCTTTGGGGTTTCCCCCTCTCCATATTCCACTCTGCCGGTGGGTCTCCCTAAACCATGTGATTGCCCCCCACTGTCCCCACCAGTGCTGCAGCCGTGTGCTCGATCCAATCCACAACCTCATGCCTGGCTCCCCACCACCTACAGGACAGTTTGGTCCTCTCGTTCGTCCTGGGTCCAACCCTCCCTGGCCCCCAACCTTGTCTCACATCATCCTCAGACCAGCCCCTCCCAACTTCCTAAGATTCCTCCCACCAGGCTGGTTCACCCCTCCACGTTTCCACAAGCAATGTTTCCTCTGTCAAGAATGCCTTTCCCCTGCCTGTCTGCCTAGAAAACTCCTCATCCTTCAAAGCCCAGTTCAGATAGCACCTCCTCTGAACTGGCCATTGGCCCTTTCCTGTGGGTTTCTCCACAGCAGATGTGGGTCCCCCCACCATCAGTCCCTTCCTCCCTAACAAAGCTGGTGTCTCATTCACGGCCAATAATCCCAAGGCATTCTTGTGCTGGCAGCAAGAGGAATTTTGTAAGTGGAAAACTGGAGATGGGGCCATCTTCTTAGATTCTCCCAGTGAGCCTGGTCTAATTACACGGCTCCTTGAAAGGGAGGACCCGCTCCAGCTACGGTCAGGGAAAGACGGCAAATGAAAGATAGGAAATAAAAGACGGGCCAGAGAGAGGCCACGCTGGGCAGCAAGGGCGGAGGAAGGGCCGCGAGCCACGGCACACAGGTGGCCTCGAGCAGCTGCAGAAGGCCGTGATAAAGATTCTCCCTTAACATCTCAGGAAGGGAGCGCTGGGTTTCAGCCAGGGGGCCCATATCACATCGCACTTGTGCCCTCCGGAACTACATGGTAACGAACCTGGGTTGTTTTAAGCCAATAGGTGTGTGATAATTCGTTAGAGCAGCACAAGAAAATGAACATATAAGGTGCGCCAGCCTGGCTAGTTTCAGGGGGCTCTCCCCAACTCTGGGCATCCCCAGCCTCTACGCCACTGCCTGCCTCTCCTACTGCCTTGATTCCCGATCCCTGCTTCACCTCCCCTTCCCTGCTGGGCGAACTCCTATTCATCCTTCAAAACCCGTTTTCAAGGTCCCTTTTAGGGGATGCTGTCCCCACATGTCCAGCAAGCCAGGACATCACAGCCGCTGAGGCTCAGCCTGGCGTCACAGCGCTTCACATACCGGGGTGGGGGGGGACCCACCCCGACCCCCTGTTCTCCCACACCTCAGTATGTCCTGCAGGGGAGTGGAGGCAGACACCTGTGTTCTATTCGCTCTGAGTCTCTGATGCCTAGAACGGTGCCTGACACATCTCAGGGCCTCAAGAAGCACCGGGGAAGTGACGGGGCTCAGGCCGGTCAAGGTCAAAGGCCTCCATCCATTTGCCAGGTGCTCAGGAGCACTCCCTGGCCCGGCCTCCTGGGGTTTCCTCAGCTGGCAGCGCGTTTGCTCCAGGCCAGGAGGCAGCTCTCGCGGTGTCTATCTCATCTCCTCCTCCCTAAATGGGGCTCTAATTTCTCCCTGGCTTCCCACCTAACCCCCAAAACAGCCTCTGAGACGCACCTCCAGGCTCAGACGCACGCCGGGACCCCAACACCCTGTGATCCAACAGGAATGAAAGGAAACCTGTGCTCAAGCCTCTACCCTACGCAACGCACAGAGACGTGGGGACGAGGCGCGGGCGGGCCGCTCCCCACAGCCCGACTTACATCCCTACCCGGCTGGAAATCGACAATGACACTGACGGCCAAAAACGAGGATTTGGTTAAATAAATAATGTCTCCTTCTGCCAAGACTTTAGAATACAGCCACTAAAAACCAGTCTGAAAATATGCAGGAGCAAAGGAAAATGTTTAAGACATAACACGAAATCGGGATCGAAAATTGATAAAACACGTATACATTTGCATGTGAAAAGGACTAGTGGGAACATCCATCTGAAATATTAACGGCTGTAATCTCCTAAGGTGGGTTACCACGGCACGGTTTTTATGCCTCACCTATGTTACGGTTTCCCAAACTACAATAATCGTAGATTATAATTTTTTTTTAAATAAGATTTTTTTAGCGAGAATTTTCTGGAGAAGAATTTAGCAATATCCTTATCAAGAATATCTTTGTTTTTAAAAAAAAAAAAAAGACTTTGAAAGTGAGAAAGCGCACAAGCAGGGGAGAGGGGCAGAGGGAGAGGGAGAAGCAGGACTCGATCCCAGGGCCCTGGAATCATGACCTGAACTGAAGGCAGAAGCGTCACCGACTGAGTCCCCGGGCGCCCCTCAAGAACATCCTTCAGCAGATGGATGGCGGCATGCAGCCCCCGGCCTAAGGGAACGTGAAGTGACTACCATGCGCTGTGTTTCGCAGATACTGATCCCGCTCCGTAAACCCCACGGGCCTGAGTCTGTCCCAGAGGGTGGAGGACACAGGAACCCTGATCTCAAGAGGAGCTGAGCGGCGGGCTGTGAGAGAAGGTCTGGGAGAGCCCAGGGGAGGTGCCTAGCCCGGCTGGGGAGGGGGCACCTTCGAATGACAGGGACAGGGCTGGGGACGCAGGGCAGAGCTCTTAAGGAGGCTGCCCCCAGGGAGGCCCTTCGCGGAGGGGCTGGGGAAGTGTCCTAGAGGGCCGAAGAGACAGCCCTCGGCTAAATGCAGGCCCAGGAATCAGATCATGACCCCACAGGAAGGACGAGGGGTGAGCCCAGATGGCATGTAGCTGAGGGCAGGCCCCCTCCCCCCCCCCCCGCCCCCCGGCCAGGAAGCTGGATTCGGGCTTGACCGGCCTGGGAGAGGACCGGAATGTTCCTGTCACCTCCCAAGGCTAGCACCTGTACTCCCTAACGCAGCCTCAGGTCGCTGAAGGGTTGCTGGGGCGTGGGGCGCGCTACACCGGGGTTGACAGCTTGGAGGGGGGGGTGCTGGGGCTGCTGAGGACGAGCACACCCACCCGGGAGCTGCCGTGCAGGGAGAGCTTCCCTGGAAGGGCAGGGACACTGTGGTGGTGCCGGAGGATGGGCCCTTCCTCCAGAAAGTCCTCCTTGACCACCACCCTCTCTACCCAACTGAGTGCGGGCATCTGGCGCTTCCTTGGTCCTCTCGGCTTCATCGTGGTGAAGAGTATGCATCATCACCCCGGGGCGTTTGCTCATCTGCACCCGCTACTAAACTGTGGGTCTTGGGGGTGCTTTACCATGCCTTACTCCAACCCAGAGCCAAGATGGTTGGATGCGAGGATGGGGAGGTTGGGGGACAGGGGATGGATACATGGGGGATGGAAGGTGGGTGGATGGAAGGATGGGTGGATGGGGGGTTGGTGGGTGGATAGGGGATGCATGAGGGCGGCTACAGGATAGATGGCTGGATAGAGGGAGGCATAGACAGATGCACGGATGCCTAGGGTTTGGTGGGGGACAGGGGGTGGATATGGGGAGGGCAGAGGATAAATGGATGGATGGATGGATGGATGGATGGATGGAT
>CM052800.1:3069211-3112841 GCA_028533885.1 Nasua narica
TGGGGGCGGGGATGGACGGGGATGGGGACGGATGGGGACAGGGGCGGACGGGGAGGGGGACAGACGGGGGCGGGGACAGATGGGGGCGGGGGCGGATGGGGAGGGGGGCAGACAGGGAGGGGGCTGGGGACGGGGATGGACAGAGACAGGGCCAGACAGGGACAGGGATGGATGGGGACGGGGCCAGGCGGGGACAGGGATGGACTGGGACGGGGATGGACGGGGACGGGGGTGGACGGGGAGAGGGCTGGGGAGGGGGAGAGGGCCAGAGAGGGACGGGGAAGGACGGGGACAGGAATGGACAGGGAGGGGGCTGGATGGGGATGGACGGAGACGGGGATGGACGGGGACAGGGACAGATGGGGACAAGGCTGGATGGGAACGGCCTTGGATGGGAACAAAGCTACTCCCAGGTGGCAGAGCGGGCACGGGAAGGAGGGCAGGCTCTCACCGGAGACCATTCACAGCTGCTGACACTGAGCCCTGGGCTGAGTCCCCTACTGCGTGCTCACACCTCAGGCGCGTGTGTGCATACTGGGGCCACACGCCCCCCACCCCCGCATGCAGTCAGCCCTGTAGCTAAGGCTGACATTCCCCAGCCCTCACATGTTCCCCAGCCCTCACATTCGTCCTTCTCCTCCTTTCTTTCATGCCGGGGTGGGGGGGGTGGGGGGGGCGGGGGTCTGGCACCTATGGAAGGGCGAAGACTAGACCCTGATGAATGCATTCAGCTGGCGCTCCATAAATGTCTGCTCCCCCGCCCTCCCAGCGAAGCCACTCGAGAAACCCGATCCTGAGCCGGTGGGTGGCTGGGCTGTGAAGGGACACGGAAGGTGTTGGACCAGGTGACAATGCACTCAGGCAGGGTCACCCTGACCAGACCCGGCTGTGAGCCCCGGTGGGGGAAGGGCGTCGGACCCCACCCCCCACCCATGCAAGGTCAGGGGCCTCGTCCCGCTGCTCACAGATACGACAGGTCTGAGCCAAGACCCTGGCTCTTTCTAGAACAGCACCCTCTGAGCTCTCCCCAGCCTGAAGAAAGAGGAGGGGCTTCCCGCAGACCCACCATGCACGCCTCCCCCTCAACCAGCAGGCGGGGCTGGCCCACGCCCCCCGCGGCCCCAGGGAGACAGCAGGGCTCAGCTCCGCAGACCTTCAGCCCAAGAGCCCTCCTCGATGAAGCGATCTAGTCCATTTAAGGGACTAGAACAGAATCTCCCGTGGAACTGAGATCCTGGCTCCCGCCACTCGGCAGAGCCCCCCCACCGATGCAATCCCCCAGCCCCCTGACTTCCGTGCAGAGAAAGTTCCATTTGGGCTAAAGGGGCCACGCAGCTGCCCAAGTGCAGAAACAGAGGCGAGGGGCTCCCCGGCGAGTCCAGAGTCGGGCCTGACTCCTCGCGCGTGGTGCCCCTACAGCCTCCTCCTTCTCTCTCATGGTGCCCCTACAACCTCCTCCCTGCCTCCCACCATGCCTGGGAAAGCGGGAAGGGAGAGGTTGCTGCGGCCCAGGGGAGCGGGGGAGGGTCGGGGAGGGTTGGGGAGGGTCCTGTCTAGCGCTGTCGGGAAAAGCAGAAGGCGAGAGGCCACTCTAGAAAGGCCCTTCGCTGCAGAGGCTCTTGGCCAGAAAACGAGGGGGTCCCAGGGCAGCGCTCTGGTGGCCTGGGAAGACGGCAGGAGGGTCTCCGGCAAGGGTCTAGGGTGGGAGGACGCTCAAACCCGTCCCTTCCACGAAGAAGGAAGGAGAACGTTCACGAAGGATGTAGCCCAATAACGCAAACGGGGTACCAGCTTTAGCCCAAATGGGATGTTCTCTGCACGGGGCCCGCCCCTGGGTCCTGGGGGTCTGGCCACGTGGTGGGGAGGCCACACCCAGCTCTCTGCACTACCTCTGGGACTCCTTGCTGTTACTTTAAAAAAAAAATGTTATCATAAGAAAGAGAGAAACTTGAGAGGCTGGGTCACCCAGAAGCAAACAAGAGAAAACAAAGCAAAGCCTCGCCCCTCCCCCACCCCCCACCCCCGCCCCCAGGGACGTGGGGACACGCTGGGCCTGCGGCCACACTCAGGCCCACTCCCCAGCCAGCCCCGTGGACAGGGACCGAGGCCCATCACACACACGGTGGGTCACTCCACATGACTGGAGGCCCTGACCGGGGTGTCCCCAGCACGTGGGGACCAGAAACGGGCAGGGATGTACGAACTGAAAGAGGCCAGAAGCAAGAAAGAACCTCTCACGTGAGCCACGGCCTTGAACGCAGGACCCTGCCCACTAGGAGCCATGGCCCTTTCTCCCCCGGAGAGGCCAGTAAGATGCGGTGTCCACAGGGTAGGTTCGGGGACATTCTCCCGGTCCCTGACGTGTCCACATTGGTGGGACCCTTGTCGCCCAGAGCAGCTGAAGTACAGACGTCCGCAGAGACCCCAGCCCTCTTCCTCCCCATTCCGGACACACGGCTGGCCTCGGCCTCCCCCGGGAAGTGTGGCTTTGAGGCTCAGTTCCGGCCCTCAGAATCCACAGAACGTGGCAGGGGCACCGTGCGTCACCGGCGTGCATCGCCTGCGTGCCTGCGCCATGAAAATGTCTTCTTCGTCACCACCGTCCGTGACAAGAGCGCTGAGTCACTCTATCCAGGCCTCGCGCTAAGATCTTCACGGACACGCTCTCCCGTAACCCTCCCCTCGGCCCGGTCGCTGGGGAACCAGCCGTCCCCATTTTGCAGATGAAGCCGCTGAGACACAGAGAGGTCCCTTATCTGTCCCAGGTCACACACTCAGACGCCGCAGGGCTGTGCCGGGAGCTCAGCCGCGGGCCTCCAGGGACCGGCTGAGAGAAAGAAGGCCTTCCCCCGGCCCCCGTGCACCCCAGGTTAGCAGAGAGCTTGGGGACTGGCGGCAGCAAAGCAGACTCCCCTGAAGCCAGACTCCCGTCCCAGCTCCGGCCTCCAGAGGTGCCCGAAGCTGCCTCCCCGCGGAGAGGGCCAGCGGGGGGCTGGCCTTGGCCTTGGCGGATCTGCGGCAGTCCCTCCCCTGCCGGAGCTCACAGTGACCGGCGACGTCCCCAAGAGGCCGCCCGTCAGGCCCCCGTCAGGCCTCGCACAGATGTTTTACAGTTCCAATTTCAGACCGCGGCCCGGCTGTCTGTCACCACCCCGCCGAGAGCCCTTGTCCAACCCAAACGCATGGGAAGGATTGATTCAGAAGGCCTCAGTCTACCAAGCAAACGGACCGACCCCCAGGCGCGTCCGGGGCAGGGGGAGGGGTGCGACGCTCGCCTCTGCAGCCACACCTGGCAGGGTTTGGAGAAGGAAGGACTGAACACGGGCGAGGACAGGATCCCCCGATCAGGCAGAAGGAACGGGCCTGCCGTGGACGGGCCCTGCCCACACCCCTGTGTTCTTCCCCTCCCCCTGTCGCCCTCTGCCTGGCTTGCGGGTCCCCTGCCAGTCTTGGCCTCCCCCCGCCCTCCTCATCAGGCACATCTGCACTTCTAGAGGGACTCGCCTCAGGCACAGCTGTCTGGGAAGACTTCCAGAAACTTCCACTCACCTCCAGTCAAGGCTGGTGCCCCCTTTGGGTCCCCACAGAGCCTGGCTACGGTGAGTTGGACGCAGCCCCCCAAAATACGTCCACTTGGAACCTCTGAATGTGACCTGGTTCGGATAATTAAAAAGTTGGGGATGAGGAGCACCCACCTGCGTGGCTCAGTTGGTTGAGTGTCTGCCTTCGGCTCAGGTCCTGATCTCGGGGTCCTGGGATCGAGGCCCAGGTCGGGCTCCCGGCTCAGCGGGGAGCCTGCCTCTCCCTCGGCCTGCCGCTCCCCCCGCTTGCACTCTCTCTCTCAAATAAATACAATCTTTTCAAAAAAAATCTCGAGATGAGATCATCCTGGAGTGGCCTACATCCAGTGACAAGTGTCCTTATAAAGGTCAAGAGAGATGGTCCTTGGGGAGGAGGCCACGTGAAGACAGAGGCAGAGAGGGGGTTGGCACGTCTCCAAGTCCAAGACCGCCAAGGATTGCCAGCAAACTTGCAGAAGCCGGGCGAGAGAGCACCAGCCCTGCCTGGGACCCCTGATCCCGGAGTCCCGGCCCCCGAGCAGGCAGAGAACATACCCCCGTTGCTTCCCTCCCCAGCCTGGGCTGCCTTGTTGCAGCCGCCCCAGGAGGCGACCACGCTGGGTCTCCCACAAGTGTGTCCTGTTCTTTCCTCCTGGAGACAGCAGCCTTCTGCGGGCCGGGCCATGGGGGTCCCTCTGTCGCTAGTCCCAGGTAGGACGGGTGGAGAAGCAGCTTGGGGCAGAGGGGGGCGATGCTGAGTGAGATGTCCTCCCCCGACCTCGACCTCGGAGACCAGACCGTAGGTCGAATCACGCTCCCCGCAAAAGGTCCTAAGCCCTGGGACCTGGGAGTGTGACCTTCTCTAGAAATAGAGGAATTAATCTAATCCAATATGACCAGTGTCCTCACGGAAAGGGGACATTTGGACACAGACACACACAGAGGGAAGATTCCTGTCCACAGCCAAGGAATGCCTGAAGCCACTAGACGCTGGGAGAGAGCTGGGAACCCTTCTCCCCCTGGGCCCTTGGAGGAAACCGACCTGCCCACGCCTCGCCGCTGGACTCCCAGCCTCCATAAGTTCCTGCCGTTTAACCAACGCAGTGTGTGGCGATGCCGTATGGCAGCCCAGGGACACCGGCCCAGGCACGCGCCCATTCTCCAGATGAGAACACGGAGGCTCAGCCTGCTGTAGGGGACACAGCGGGGAACTGGCAGGGCCGTGGTCTCCACGGGGTGCCTGCCCCGCCTGACCCCGACTGGCCCAGACGGGAGGAAGGAACAGGGGAGGCTCCTGGGGGCAGCCGGGCTCCGAAAAGCTGTGCCCCCCCACCCCGGCCACGTGCACCAGCCAGCGAGCAGGTGAGAGCCCAGCCCCCATCAGCCCCCTTCACGGGCGCCAAACCAAATGCTTAAAAAAAGGGAGTTGAGATGTAAGCTTCGAAAGGACTCCTATAAATCAAAATCAGTCAGCAGAAAATAAATGGTGAACGTTACCCCTCTGTGGAAAATGGCATTTTACATCCAAGCTGTTTAAGGGACGGCTGTGTGAGTTAATAGATGGCTCTTGGTAGACTTTCCCGCCCCAGCCGAGCTCTGAAAATACTACTGACTCTCCATTTCCAGCCCCCCGACCGGCCCCTATCTCACCTGTCACTCCCTCCTAGGTCGCCATCAGGAAAATCATTAGTGAAATCACACGATCCTTATTCATTCATTCGTTCGTCCAGCCCTAGCTGTTCAGAACTATGCTCTTGCCCGTCTACCGGGCCGAGCTGGCATTTTTCAGACCTGGTTGTGGCCGGGAAAGGCCACTGGAAACCCGATCAGGTGTGTGCCTCTTCTCTCAACATAGAAAGTGCCCGGGGCGTCTCCCGCAGGAAGATGGAAACTGCCGGTCCTGTTTTTTTTAAAAAAGAAATTCCCTCCCCGGCTCCGGGCCCTGATGCCCTGCCCCGCCTCCCCGCCAGCCCCCAGCCCGAGAACCATATGTTCACCACTTCCAAGAATTTCTCTTCACAAATGGTGTCGACACGTCAGAGCGGAGGGCCCAGAACAAAGGAAAGGCAGGTGGTGGGAGGGGAGCCCTTGGCTGCCTGCAGCAGGGAGGGCCGAGCTGCTGGCCACGGCGGCCCCTGAACAGGGCCCGGGGCTTCAAGGAGTGCGGGCGGGCCGCTCACCCCCAAAGGCCTGGCTCTCAGGAAAGCAGACGGTCGGATGGACCAGATATCAGCTTGGAGAGAAGCCACTTGGGGCCCGTCTGAGCTCTGCACAGACTAATTTATCTTCTCGAGAAAGCCGGTGGGAGAGACCAGCAATGAAATCCAGTCCCCGTTTCTGGAATCCGCCCCTCTTAGCCATCTGGGGAGCAAGATGACTTCGGGGGGCCTGAGGCATTTCAGGATTTCATGGGCTACTTCCTCCATAAAAAAAATACGAACAATTATATTTTATGGCTGTGCCAGTATAAAAAAGAATATATTCGTATTATGTATCAAAACATTTCCTTGACCTAAAAATTTCTTTTTCTTCTTCTGAGGCTGAAGGAAATTAAAACATTTTTGTGGGTGCCTAAATGTCTTGTGGGCCCTGGCAGGGAGCCCGGGGTCTGCGGGAGACACAGCCCCGTGGCCTCCCCCCAGCCCCCCACATCCAGCCCCCTCTCCCCGGCCTCACCCCGCGGCACCTACCCCTGCACACCAGTCTTGCGGCCTGACCCCCAAAAGCCCCCTTTGCACGCTGTTCTCCAAGGCAGACGGGTCCCGATACCCACCCCCCCAAGCCAGAATGCTGACTGACATTTTCTCTGGCAGGGGCCGCCCTGGGAAGAATCCCAGGAAACCCATAAATGTAGAGATGGGCCTATTAGTGGAGCTGTCCATCTACCCCATTTCAGGGTTCACAGACCAGCCTGGGACCCAAATAGTCTATGGGGACGCTGAGCCCTTCCCATTCCCCCGGCCGAGCAGGAAGAAATCTGCTTGGAGCTCATCTCATGGAATTGCCAAGCCTGGGCCCTCTCTGGGCGGGCCTGCTCTCTGGGCCTCACCAGGCCATTCAATGTGGATTCGGCCCGGAGGGAGATGTCACTTGGGAACTCACTTTACAACCTTCGGTAAAGCTACATAGGCACATGGCGGCGATGTCGCCCGCCCCGGGCACGAGCTCCCTGGGGTCTCCTGCTGCCCAGACCCCCTCGCTAACAGCTAAGACCCGCCCGTCATCCACCTCCAGCCCTACTCTGCTTTGGGACCCAGCTCACCCCACTCCTCACCCTAAAATTCCCTCCCCCGACCCCACCCGCCCTTCAGGGTCCCCCAGGGGACTCAGAGCACCTGCTATCTCAGACTTTCCCAATGACTCCCTGTCTTTGACCTTGTACTGCTGAATCCTCATTCATCAGCTGTGTCTCCCCCGGAGGTTCCTGAAGGGCCAGCGCTGAGCCTGGCACCCGCGGGTCTGGGATGGCAAGGAGCTGGTGCAGGGAAGGGGCTCGTCCGCCTGCCATCATGCCTCCTCCGATGGCTCACAGCTGGGGTCTGCCCACCGGCACTGAGCCTCCTGGAGCACCAGGACTTGCCTGTCCCGCTGCCCCAGCACCTGGCACACAGTAGGCCCTCGGGCTGCCCGTGGCTGGCACACAGTAGGTCCTCAGGATGCCCGTGGATGTGGCCGGATTTCGCGCACTGGAGTCTGGCTGTCGCTGCGGGAGTGGGCTGGCCTGTGAGTCCGCGCGGCCCAGGGCACGGCGGGCTCCTCTGGGGATCGAGTCCCAGCGCAGTGGTCTGCGCGTCTATCTGGAAGCCCCCATACCAGACGCTCTCAGCTGGGTTGGAAGGTCAGCACTCACCCCATCTGCGCGGGACCAGGGACCGCTGCCCAGGGGTCCACACCCAGGGTCCATGACTCCGAACCCACCTGCGCCATCTGGACCAGAATCCTCCATCAGGAGGCTATGTTACTAAGGTGTTTTTTTTTTTTAACCAATTCACTTCTTTTACTTAAGCAGGAAACTTCACGTTGTTTCTACAAGCGGAAAGCTAGCACGATGAAAACAGTCCGTTCCCTCCTACTGCACACACGTGTGCCGTCTGCCCAAGGCGAGCGAGCCCGGGGCCTAGGGCCTGCCCTCGCTTTGCTAAAGGGAACCACAGAACTGTCGGAAGAGTGCTCACCTCTGCTCAGGAGCTGTCCTTATGTCAGCATGGAAGAGGATAGAAACAACGGCGGGGGGTCCCCTCCAGGCCCCGAGGGTCACTAGGTGCCTCTGTCCTGACTCCTCCCTGGAAAAAACATCCAGCTTCTCTGAATGCAGAACGCCCCACCTCAGCTTCCTTCCCAAGCCCCAACGACAACGTGGGAATCCAGTGATGGGGAGCTCACTACCTTACCAACACAGCTCCCACAGGACAGGGCGCACCAGGGAGATTGCCGAAAGCTCGCAGCCACTTCAGCTTCTGCACAAAACCAGGTGGACAACAAAACCCGGCCCCTCCCTGTGGATGTTATTTCTGTAAAGCCAAAAAGCCGTGGGGCGTGCCTAGCGAGAGCCGTAAACGGCAGCGAATCTCCTCAAAGACAGCGAGGCTTGCGTGGAGCTCAGGTGAAGCCCCAGATCCCAGGCGGGTGTCGAGCTGTCTTTGAGAGCGGTGACCGTGGCCTCCGCAGGCCTTATCTGGGCTTTTGGACACATAATCAGCTGTGAGGGCCTTGGCCCTGAGGAGAAGTGGGCCCGGGGCGGGAGGGGAAGGGTGTCTCCCGGTGACATCTTCAGAAACCGCTGCCTGAGCGTCCTCCGAGGCTCGCGCCCTTTCTAGAAGTGGCCGTTGGGAGAAATCTTGGGGGGCCTGTGACAAGTGAACCGGGTCCCCTAAGCCTGTCCACGGCAGGAAGGCAGGGTGCCGCCGGCAGACGGGGGAGGGACCCGCCTGGAGAGAGGCCCGTCGTCACAGCCATGCTGCGGATGTTGGAGAGGAAGTACTTCGAGAAAAGCGCTGTTAAAATAACATTTGGCGATTTCTAGGAAGCAGATTTCTACAGCTGTCCTCACCGGGTTTTCTAAGCACACCCCCATCTCAGGGACATCGGGACTTTCCTGGAGGTCTTAGTGGAAATCTGACACACAAACTGACGTATTCCCAGGGGTCCCTTGCCTCCTGCTTAGAAAGAGTCCAAAGACCTCAGGTGGGGGGGTTCTGCCCCAGTCTAGCCAGCCGGCTTCGCAAGCTGCCCGTCTAGAAGATAGGACACCAGGAAGGCCTGAGGGCCCGCCGGAAAAATGCTCAGTGGGGACCCTAATGCCATGCAGATCTCACCTGTGGATGGCACAACCTCGTTCGGACATCACTACGAGACCTGCAGCAGCCCAGCCCGGCAGGCTTTCAGCTTGCATAGCTCCTACGACGGGGCGCTCCCCACCTTCCAAAACCCACCCCCCTCTTGCAGGTTTAGCTGAACTCTCTCCCTGAGTAGGTCCCAGCTCCGCCCGGTGGGACCACTCCCCACGGCCACCCCGCAGACCCGGCAGCCGCCCAAAGACCTCTCCCCTGCCCAAGGTCACTTCACCCAGCTCCTGCTGACCCTGTACAAACCAATAAAGCAGGGGGTAAACCACAGCCCGTGTTAAATTCTGCCCCTCCGACCTGGCACCCTCAGCCATGCTCCCAGGCTCGGGGCCCCAGGGGGCAACAGAATTCCGCAAAAACCGCACACTTCTGATTACACGGGCGTGGCTGACCCACTGAGGGCAGCAGATCCGACAGAGGCAGGCTGTGCGCACTACAGCAGAATTAAGCGGGATCGGCCAAGGGGCTCCCCTCTGCTGTCTGTCTCAGCCCAAGGGCAGCTAAAAATGCCAACAATTAGTCTGTGTCCATGGTGGACAATGGGGCAAGAGGAGACACGGGACCCTTCCTCTGAGACCATCCCAGAACGAGCCGACGCCCGGGTTGGACAGATCGGGTTCATTCTCAGCTGCCAGGGACCATCTGAACGGGGAGTGGGCCCGGAGAGCGTGCCGGAGAGCCAAGCCCGGCACACAGGTGTTCTCCAGCGGCGGGGTGCCCGGCACCCCGTCATCTGTTTTAAACCATCCCAACAGACCCCTGCAAGGATGAACGTTCGCCGGGAGGGCAGTGACCCCCATCTTCTCACATCTGTATTTGATATAAATACACCTGCCATAAATAAACATGACCCTGACTTCTCTAAATACTTCAGGGTAGCCTAAGGCATTCTAGCTGAAAGCAGAGGCAAAAAAAAAAAAAAAATACATACATATATATATATATACACACACACACATGTATAGTCATGAAAACTGGGGTGTATCTGTCACTCGTTGGAGAGAAGAAAACATGGGAGGGCTGGACTTGGGGACCCAAACAAGAGCTTTGTTTTTCAAATCTCTGCAAAGACGCTCTCCCCCCCGGGGTGACGTCGGCGCATCTCCCTCCAAAGGACAAGAACGGGAATAAACCTGCTGGGACCCAAACATATGGCTGAGCTGGGCCTTAAGTACAAGAGACCGAGTGCTCCCTTCCCCGAGGGACACGCTGTGGCACAGAGCTGTCAGATCGGGCTCCGCGTGTCACGACCAGCCGCGGCGAGGGCGCCCCACCGTCCCGGGCGCAGGAGCGCCCCGCCGCCAGCACATCAGCCTGGAGACAGTCCCATCACCATCAACTTGGCAAAGACAGAAAGCGTGGATGAAGAGCCCGGCCTGAAATTAACAGTGATGGAAAGTTAATGATGGGGCAAATTTGGCAGAACTATTTCAACACGCATCCCGACGTGGTCCCGGCTTTCAGAGGGGACGCCGAAGTGATGAACGTCTGCCAGGCTCCAGCCGAGCCCTCGGCCGGCCCGCTTCCTGCCACGTTGTCCCTTTCTCCGGAATCAGACCACTGGCAGGAGGTCCGATCTGTCACCCCCGCCTCCGTCCCCGGTTCTGGGGCTGGGCTAACACATCTACTTGCCAACATTCAAAGCTCATCTCCGCACTGTTTACTTACAACCCAAGCCTGGGAGCAAAGCCTACGGAGCGAAAGTTTCCATAAACTGAAGCAAAGCCATTTAATTCAATCAGCAAACACAAAGCATGGGCCAGTGGTCAGGGGTGGGGAGGAGAGAAAAACAATGATCTGAGAAACACTCATGCTATAACATCATGTGAAAAAACACTTGAGATTCTACATGTGGCAGGTCCTCCCTGTGTTTCCACGTGACACTGAAAATCTGTCTTGGTCTGTTTCCTCCACGAGACCACAGAGTTTTTGAAGTCAATGACCATGATGACTCCGACCCCCCTCGGACCCCAGGCTGGGGCAGTGCAGCAAACCCCTGATGAACTAACGTGGCACGTTTCCCATCGTCTCTTCGTCGTGACTGTTGAGTTTATACGCACGTACGAACAAAGACGAGGACAGATGACCGACACACAAACACATGCATGAAACTAACCAGACGGAAAGTGTCTGAACACAGGAACGCTGATCTCTGGGTGCAGTGATGGTTTTCTTTTCTCTTTTGCACACTTGCCAGGTTTTCTATAATAAGAATGCTTTCTGTTTACAGCCTGGGTGGGGGGCGGGTGGATTTCTGTGACCAAAGAGGTCACGTTTGTCACAGCTGCACATGTACAGAGCTCTGTCCAGATGGGCTTTCAAGGTACGGGACGCACATAGTCAGCCATCCTCCACGGAGCTCCTACTACGTGCAAGACTTGCCTCCACGTGTTCTCACGCCGAATCTCGTCATCACTTGGCTTAGGTGTTCACATCTCAGCGCTTATCTGGAACTTTCCAAGTTAGGAGCATTCACCTGGTTTGAGCTCTACAACGAGCATGTGATTCGGGGCAATTACGTTTTCCAGCTAGTGCTCGGGGAAGTTAAGGAACTTGCACACAGCTGCTCGGCGGCCAGTGATGGGAGAAAGGAGCTTGCACGAGACCAGGGAGGAGCCGGGTCTACTGAAAACGAGATGCGTCTGTTCCTGGTCACGCCCCCCCCCGCCCCCGGGGGGACACCTGTGCCTCTCACAGTCACCTCCCAGGGTTCTCGGGTGGGCGGGCGTCCACAGCAGCGTGGCCGATGCAATCCAGTGTGTGGTTTTTGTGTTTGCTTCTGGTGCGGCTGCTACTTCCACTTCCGCGAGGCTGCCCCAGGCTGGTTCTCCGTGCAAGCCCAGAGAGCGAGTTTGCCTCCAGCTCACAGCCCCACTACTGATCACAAGAACCGGACACGTTCCCAC
The DNA here is from genome assembly GCA_028533885.1 of Nasua narica. Classification (NCBI taxonomy): domain Eukaryota; kingdom Metazoa; phylum Chordata; class Mammalia; order Carnivora; family Procyonidae; genus Nasua; species Nasua narica. The sequence goes on from CM052800.1 coordinate 3,081,023, forward strand.
TGGCTGGCCCGGCCAGGCCCTTGCTTTAGAAACCCAGGGGCAGTGTTCTGCTGATGGCTCCATGAGGCCGCAAGGCCCAACATAGGAGGTAAGAACAGGAGGGTTTTCCTACCCTGAGAGAATGGCCCACAGAGCTGGCCTTGGTGTTCCTGGAATTTTCCATGTATCATCTCAATAAAACTCTGATATAAATGCCCGAGACCCTTTGATAACCCTGCATCTCCATGCTTGACTCACAGAGTTAGAAAAGACACGGTCGTTCCATCTGAAGCGGACTTTCCCTTTGATCAGAGTAGTGAGCTCCCCATCACTGGGAGTGAGCAAGCAGTGGGGACGAGCTGGTCGGGATGTTGCTGGGGATTCATGTCAGCTGGAGCTGGACAAGGATGTCTCACAGGCCCTCAACTCCTCTCATGCACCACAAATTGGCCAACACGTTGCCTTTCCTCATCACTGTGCCAGGAGCCCCAAGGATGGGTGGAGTTAGCGAGACATTTCTTTTTGAAGATCACTCCTCTCTCAGTCCAGAGCAGAGATTTGTTAATTTGTCTGCAACAAAATCCCAAAGCAAACACAGAAGGCCCGCCACAAAGGGGAGCTCCCAGTTCGAGGCCTTTCCCACCCTTGCATAAGGTGCCCCCAGGCAGAGAGGCAGGCAGGAACATGAGGTAGCTACAGAGTCAGTGACATGGCAGGATTGGAGCCGTGTCCCCATCGGGGACACGACACGGAGCTGCGGGGCCACTTTTGAAGATTTCCTGCCAATGTGTGGGCTTCCCAGTGAGTAGGGGCCTCAGCCCTTGATAGCCACCAAGATGCCAGCCTTGGGCTCCCGGGGCCCTGAGCCATGCACAGTCAGAGTGAATTTGGCCAGAGGGCGTGAGTAGAGGGGTAGAAAGTGGGCAGGTCGAGCCATGCCATCTAGAAAACCAATGCCCAGGGCTCACATGGCAACCAATTTCCACTGCAATGGGAGAAATCGGGGAGAAATGAGCTTGCCACCCAGACCTGGAGACCAGCGAGGGCTCCACTGGCCTCTGCTTTTCTCCCTCCTTCCTTTCTCGGTTGGGTTAAGATTATTTCCACACCACAGGGCTTAATGAACTAACTCCATTCTTCTTCCAAGGGAGTCCCCTTATCTCTTTCTACTCCTTTAAAATTAATCGCCAATTAATCAATCATCAATCATGGTGTTTTCAACAAATGGTGCTGAGTCAATGGGACATATGTTGGCCAAGAAGCAAAAAGCAAAGTAAAACCCGAATCTCAACCCCTACCTTACACCATAGACAAAAACCAACTCACGAGGGGCCCCAAACCTCAACATAAACTCTAAAACGGTAACAGTTCTAGAACAAGACAGGGAAGAAAATCTCTGTGACTTCTGGTCAAAATTCTTAGCTAAGACAAAAAATACGTATGGATAAATTGGACTTCACGAATATTAAAAATTTACACCCGAACGACCCTGTTAAGAAACGGAAAAGAAATCATCAATGGGAGAAAATGCTTGCAAAACACATACCCAACAAAGGATCTGACTCCAGGACATAAAAAGGGCTCTAACAATTTGATCATACAAAGAGTGCAACAGAAAATAGCCAAAAACGTTGAACATTTGTTCTACCAAAGAAAAGACATGGGTGGCAAGAAGGCCAAGAAAGGACGCTCAATATCCTTAGTTATTAGGGAAATGTAAATTAAATCACAATGAGACAGATCAGTGCTCTGATGAGGTGGCTAAAATTTCAAGGTTGACAATACCAAGTGTTGGCAAGTATGCAAAGCAACTGGAACTCTGGCCCGTTGGCAGAAGGAATGAAAAATGACACGGCTACTTTGGAAACAATTTGCTTACAAAGTGAAAACATACTATCAGAAGATCCAGCGTCCCCCCTCCTCGGCATCTATCCAAGAGAAACGTAAATAAATACACGCACATCTACACAAAGACAACGCACCCACAGTCACGTTCCCTGGGGAAACGACACATGCCCTGATCATCCCCACGAGTACACATGGCTAGAACGCAGGTCGGAAAGTTGTCACTTTCCACTGGAAAGTGGCGGAAGAAGCCAGAAGGGCACTGGGGACAGATAAGACACAGACATTCTCCAGGGGTTCTCAAACAGCAGGCATGTGGCGTTTAGCGACATCTGGGATTTTTCTGATTGCCACTCTGGGCCTCTGGCAGGAAGAGCCCCAGGGAGCTACCGAACACCCTACAAGGCACCGGCTGGCCCCCTGGAGCAGTCACAACAGCAAAAGGATGAGGTCCGAAATGTCGACAATAGCCGAGATTGAGAACCACCACCGTTCCCCCGCCCTGCCCCCCGGCTAGGGTACAGGATGGCTTCTTAAGAGAGGGATGGGTGATGGCTCACTCAGCAGTTGTCCTATGGAACACGCTTGTGTCTCTGCCTCGGCTGGGCTCTGCCAGCTCGGCCCCGAGCCCTGCAAAGTGGGCTATATTTTAAAGATCAGGGCACAAGGCTCAGGCCCTGCTTCCCCGCTTGTCCAAGGGCGGGCAGCTACCAAGCGACTGGCCAGGACCAGGACCCACAGCAAGCAGGAGACCCCCACCCACCCCCCATGCCCCCGCAGGGGGTCTGTGTGCAGGCGCTCATCTGAGCAGCTTGGTTTATCCACAGTGATTAATACCTACAGCCCCAGAGCCCACGGTGCCCCACGGCGATTCCAAACGGCGAGCGCCGTCATCTCTGGGTTCGCTGGCTCCTTGAAAGCACAGCCACCCTCGGGCCCCGGGGAGAAGGATACACACAGGCACCAGCTCAATTCTTTTTTTCCCCCATCAGATAATAAATGAATAGAGTCCTATCAAGACACCGGAATCTGGAGGCCGAACAAGGCAGAGTGCAAGACGTAAGTATGAAATAATGAATTTATAATCCTGGTGAAGAGCAGTCGGAGTGGGAAACTGACATCGCCATGGAAACCGGGGCAGTGCAGTGAGGCTTTAGAGGAGGACTTGGGGGGGCACGTCCGATGGGCTTCGGCCCGGACACGGGGCGCAGGCAGCCCACGGGGACGGGATCCTGACCGCCTCAGCTTCTGGGCAGCGCCTTCTCTCTGGGTGGCGGGGGAGGGACAGGCAGCACACGCATGGGTTCGGCTCCTGCAAACCTCCACCGAATGCAGTGAAGAGTCCGAGGGGCACACGGCAGACGTCTGGGAAAACACCCCACAGACATGCAGCAGGCACCCGGCTCCTGCTTGTGCAGGGGAAACCTTCTCCCTCCCTCCAGGAGCCCTCAGAGCCAGGAGGGAGAGAGACGGGACCGGATCCCGTGCCCGAGGCCAAGCGGAAGCCCAGCGGTGCACGAGGCAGGGACCGGGACGACCCCAGGCTTCAGTCAGAAGGGCCCGCAGATGCACAGCAACGACAAGCAAACCTCTTGCCTTTTGGAAAAGCTGTGCCAGCACTGGGGTGTCCTTTTTCAATCATAAATGAGTCAGCCACACTACCAAGGACCCTGATTTTAAATAGTTTTGCTCGAGGTGTCAATGGTAGGCTCAGCTTCCTTACAACTAGTTGTCGAGAATCCCGACGTCGGAGATCCCAGACAGACGGGTCTGTCCTCTGCCTCCCTCACCACACGTGGCGCCAGCCCGCACATGGTGACACAGCAGCCCCCCCACGTGTGAGCAGAGCAGTGAACCGTGAACGTGGGGTGGGCTAAGGCTCCCCTCACACTATCCCCGCCCTTTGGGGGGTTAACGGTATTGTTATGATTATCCCAACTTCAAAGAGGAGGAAAAGTGGCTCAGAGAGGGGGGTTAACGTACCCAAGGTCACACAGCTCCCGTGCTTCCTTACCTCCTGGGGGGGTGCAGCATTGCACGGGGGGGCGACAGTGCAGGGCTCCCGCCCAAGAGTAGTGTGTGCAAACCCCCAGAGTGTGCAGGTGCTGATGGGAGCGAGGAGGTGGGGGCTGCCCGGCACAGCGGAAGCCAGCAGGAGGCTGCGGGCTCACTGCTAAGATCCACGGGGCAGAAACCGCAAAGCAAACCGGGCATGGGGGGATAGCCCAGGGGCTGAGAAGCCTCAGCAGAGGGGGCGCTGGAGGGGAGGTGGCAGGGCTGGGGACCCGCCCCTCAAACCCCCTCCCCTAGCTGAGCCCAAGCTCCAGGGTCCTGTCACTCCACCCAAAGTCTCCAAGTCTCCATCCCGGAATCTAAACAGATCTTGGAGGCTCACCCCACCTCCTCCCCGTACGCCTCTCGGGGTCAGCAAACAAATGCCACGCTCTGTGCCTCAGTTTCCCCATCTGTGAACCGAAGCAGCTCTGAGGAATGGAGGCGGATTTAGGACAGACAGCTCGGGGCGGGCATTTCTTTAAGTACTGCTTTCCATTACGCACTTGGCCAATTTCACCTTCCGAACTGCTTCCAGCAACCCCATGGGGTGACTTTTCGAACCCCCTGGGGGACAGGGCTTGGCCCATCATTATGAACAGGGAGTCCTCAACAGGGCAGCCTTCCTAGGGGCCGCAGCCAAGGGTGTGAGCAGGACCTCGCCCAGGAGGGGAGGGTGAACCGCCCGCAGGAGGCCCGGGCCCTGCTTTAGGAAAGGGCTCCGGTCCCCGCATGCGTGAGCCCAGGCACGTAATCTGGGGCGGGCAGAGCGCTGCCTCCAGCTCGCAAGCCCTTTGTAGAAAGAAGGCTCCTGCAATATTTAAGCAGCTCTCCATCTCCGAAAGTCTTCCCGCAGCCCAGAGCACGGGATTTAGGGCCACAGGCAGCTCAGCCATTCAGAGGCAAAGCTGAAAATCCAGCCGACACCCAGCCAGGGGTTTGTGGGAGGGCGGCGGGCGGGGCGTCTGTCACCGGCTGGAGCTGGGATTTGGGGTGAGGTTTGGGCTCCTGCCAGAGCCTTCATTATGCTCGAAGAATGCTCTTTTCAAATTGTCTCTTTTTGTTTTCCCACTCCCCCAAATTTATGTAAAAATAAACTGCGTGAATTCAATGTACGCTTTCAGGGCCCCTTAATGAGCAATTTCCGAGCGGGTGTCAGAGCCGGCACCCACCCGAGCTGATGGCTCGTAGCAGCCGGCGGGGGGCGGGGGGGCGGGCACGCTCTCAGGACACGCCCTGCCCCTGCCTCTGTGACGGCCACCCCAGCAAGGGTCATCATTCAATCCCCCCGACAACCCCCAGCACCCATCATTCCCACTTCACAGAGGAGGAACTTGAGGCTCAGAGAGGTTCGGGAACCAGCACAAGGTCACAGAGCTCGCAAGTGGCGGAGCAGAAACTCGAGTCTGCCCGAGTCCGACACTGCTTCACGGTGAATTTGATGGTTCTCCATTCTGGCCATGGTGCTCTGGACACAAGGACAATCGTGGCCACCCCTCTTCAAGTATGACCTCACCTGAACAGTATTCAAGGGGTATTCAGGTCCCTGCAAAGCACAACAGACCATCACCTCCCTCGCTGTAGACCTAATATCTCTATGAATATAGCCTGAAGTGGTAGTGTCATTGCAGGGACCATGTTGCATGGTTCCCCGTGGGGAGCTCGTATTCCACAGAGACCCTGGGGTCTTCCTAACACCTGCTGCTGCTGGAAAAGGGGCCAGTACCTGCTCCTGGGGCAGCTGGTTTGGGAACCTCGATGCCTAAGTTATATCCATCCCTGTCAGATTCCTTCTGTGACTTAGGTCCTTCCGGCCAGGTCAGACCCTGCCGCTGACCTGCGCACGGACTTGAGCCAGGTCCTCCCCTCATCTCCCAAGGGCCTGGGCCATGGTGTCCCCAAACTCTACAAATAGATTCCGGGGCTCTGCCGAGTGGCTGCCCAACCATGCCCAGTAAAGGCTGGGAAAGCCCAGGAATGGGGGAATGAAGGCATGCTTTCGTCCGACCGTGAAATCCTGAGCGTGAGCTTTGTGCCCGGCTCTGGGCTAGGGACACGGCAGGAAACAAAGCAGCTCTCTGCCCCCGGGGAGCCGGCCGTACCAGGGTGGGCAGGCTCACAGGTGGTGAGCACACAGCCCACTGCTGCGGGGCGTGGACAGTGTCTCAGAGATGGGGGCAGGGAGAGGAAGGAAGAGGAGGGGAAGTGACGAAGGACAGAGAGAAGGAATGAAGGTCTCCCGCCTTTCATTCCGGATCTCAGGCCAGAAGCCCAGGGGGAGGAGGGGTGCGAGGGTACAGGGAGGCTCAGAGGCGCCCCCCGCCCCCGCCCAGCCCTACTTCTGCCTCGCTCCCAGGCACAGACTCGGGTGTCCCGCTGATGAATGTCACTGAGACAAACAAAAACAAGGGACAAAGAGCCCACTCCTTGTACCTGTGTCGGCTTGTGTGATCTGGCGGCGGGGACAGCCCTGGAGGGAGCACCTCTCATCCCAGTCGCGTAGGGCAGGCAGGGGGTGGCTGTGCGTTTACACTGTGCAGGAGAGGACGGGCTTCTGTCCTAGGGAATCTTAGCGCAACTGTCCACCCATGTGGTCACCCCTGCGGCTTCCAATCGCCACCCCAGAGGCCTGGGGTCCCACACCGACGGCCATGAACCAAGGGTGGGCTGTGGCAGGCAGACCCTGCTCGTCTGGTTTATAAATCATGGCTCTGTCCCAGGTCCTTTTCGAAGTAATAGTCATGGGCCCCGAAAACATCTCAAAGCCACTGACCGCCATGTCCACGAAGGAACACCAGACGGCACCAGACGGACGTCCCCGACCCAGCCTTGGCGGTCCTGCCACTCACCCAGGTGCCCCAAACTAGAGCCTGGGGTCCTCTGAGAGCCACCGACCGGCGCTCTGCCCTCCCCAGGCCCCGGTCACCACCAAAGCCCGCGGATGCTTGACTCCCCCACACCCTCCCCATCCCCCCTCCCCGGGCTGTGCTCGGCCTGCCCCTCGGGGCTGCCCACAGAAGCGCCTCTGGGCGCCGGGAGGGCCCCGGAGGCTATGTCCGCCTGAGCTGCAAGGCCAAGTCTGAGTCATTAGCATTCAACCTGTTCCTCTTTTCTTCCTTAGCCATTGTGTGAAGGTCGGCTTAAGAAAAGCGGTCCGGCCGCCCAGAGCGGGCCCAGCACCCCCGGACGCCCCCGGCAACCCCCTCTCCCCATACGGGGACATCTCCTACTGTTTCGCACTCAGGCAAGCAGGTTCTATTTTTTCCTGTATAAAATAACATTATTCATAATCGCCGGCTCCCCGGGATTGTCACATGAGAGGCGGGCAGGCAGCCGTCGGGGCCATTAGACAGCCGTCCCCGCTCTGCCCACCGCTGCACCAGGCCCGGCTGCCACCGTGCTCTGAGGGGGGCGCTTCTAATCTGGGCGACAGCCGAGGCAGGCGCTCACCCCCCAGCAGACCCCACCGCCTCGCCTGCTGCATCTTGGGGAGGGGGCGGCCCGGGGGGGAGGAGCGGCCCTCGGAGGCACGGGCTCCTTTGCGGTCACTGTGTTGACAGCATCTCCAGGAGGGACCTCACAGGCCACCCACAATTTACAAACCCGCTTGGCCACCCATGGGGTGCAGTCGGGCCTAAGGACGTTATCCCTGAAGCACATATCGTGTTCACTAAGATAACGACGCCACCGACGGGGAACGTGGGGCAGAGCGGGGCGGGCTGGGGGCCTTCGGAGAGTCTGATAAAACTGCGAAGGAGGAAGGAAGGGAGGGGGCTTCGAGAGAGCCCAGGGCATGGAGCGCTAGGCCGGGACCTCCGGAGAGGGCTCAGGAAAGCAGAAACCGGGATGGGGCCAAGATCCGCTGTCTCCAAACCAGAGGACGCTTAACATCCGTGGGAGTAAGAAGCTGCGTGAAGAAGGGACCAGGAGGGGCCAGGGACCAATTCAGCCTGGCACCGAGGTCTTCCAGCGGGAAGCGGAAACGGGAAGCAAGGACTCTGGAGGACCTTCGGCCTCAGGGACAGAGGACTCACCCCGCCTCACGAGGACGGCGTGGAGCCACCGCGGCGAGCCACCTGAGGAAGAGGGGGATGAGGCTGCTGGGAAAGAACGCTCCTGTGAGCCATCACGTCCCCAGACCCACTGAAGGCTCACCGGCCGCCACGACGCAGGTGCTGTTGGGCCCACTGCACAGATGGGGAAACTGAGCCCCTGGGCTCTCGGCCCAAAGCCAGGAGCTCTGGGGGTCTTGCCTGGCTGGTCCTGTGGGCTGCTGCACCCTTCTAGGGAGGTTGGGGGGCTGCCAGGGTCCAGAGAGGGGGAAGGTCCCCATTTTTTAAAACGAAGAGGACACGTCAGAATCCAAAAAGAACGGTCTCATGAGCTTAGCGTTAATTCCCAGCAAAATAATGGGGTGAGTTTCAAGCAGGGATTTTGAGCTGTTCGGGCACCAATACGGCTTCGCCAAGAACAAACCGTGCCCTCTGAGGAGCATCAGGGGGCCACAGCCTCGGTGGCCGTCAGCGTCCATGGCATCAGATGCCCTGCGGGCCACAGAACCTGCACACGGCCCGAGCTGTGGCCCCCGAAGCTCAGATCTGCCTCCACGGCTCCGCCGTCTTTGTCTACTGTGGGGTACCTATGAGTTCCCGAAAAATCCATCAAGCGCAGCGCTGCCTTCGAGGGAAGAAACAGGAGGGCATGCCGGCAGGTTAACAAGACGGGTTCCCTGTGGTACTCCCCATGGGCTCCTGACCATGTGGCCCAGGGGACCCCAGGAGCTGCCATCTGGCGGGCAGAGACCGGACCCAAAGTCAACACAGCCCCGGTGACCCAGCAGGCAGGGGCTGGCAGCCACGCACACCTGAGGCTCACCGCCCCCCACCCGCGGCCTGGCCTCATTCGCCGGCTCGCTCAGCCCCCCACCACTGAGCGGGGTGACCAGAGGGGAGCATCAGGTCCCGATCCTGACGGCCGCCAACGCACAGAGCCCCGTGGGGCTCTGCCCCCCAGCACCGCGACATCGAGGCCGGGGAATCTTTGCCGAAATTCTCACTCGGCACATCAGATGTGGTCCATCTTGGTGACCCGCTGTCCGACGCCTTCCCCCCAATGACCAAGTAGCCGGAGACCCTCCCACAGGACCGCAGACGGTCCCGGCATTCCTCCAACGTGGCGCCTCGCACCCACCAGGGACACGGGGCCCTCCGGGATGTGGGACAGCTCTTCATGGCACAGCCCCCACCACGCTGTCCCCATGGGCCATGGGCCGTCCATCAGGCCTCTGGAGCACATAGAGGGCCTGTGCCCAGCATCTCGGAGGGAACCTCCAGGCAGGTTGGAGCCACAGCTGGTCCCCAGGCTACTACTGACCGGTCCCGGGTCAGCCAAGGGCCAGGGATGTGAGACGGGTCAGTCATCCACCAGTCTGAGAGGTCACTCCCTGGGGCGTCCTGGAGAGGCAGTGCGCCCAAAGGCGTGGCGGTGCTGGAGGGAGGGAGGCAATAGATCTTCTCCCCTGGGCCTGGTCAGACGGTGCCTGGGGACCTTCAGGGCTGGGCGGGCCCTCCACAGATGTCTAGGGGAAGGTGTAGGCTGGGGAAAGACAGCCGAGGCCAGCCGGCCTCTACACTGTCCTAGGGGAAAGGACACAGGTGTCCCCGCAGAACCCCCGGGCCCAGCCAGAACTGAAAGGGGGAGCCCCCCCCTGGGATGGACCGGCCCCCTGGGGGAAGGGGCGCTGCACAGGACCCCCCAGGAGAAAGGGCTGGCATCCTTTCCCTGCTGCCCTCCTGCTGTGAAACGTGGACCCCATCACCTCACCTCTCCGAGCCAGGTCCCCCGCCCACAGAGTAGAAATCAGAACGACGGTGCAAAAAAAAGCAAAAAACAAAACAAAAAAACCACAATGCCTCACGCTCTGCCAGGCAAACAGGAAGCAGACCCGTGGCAGTTCTTGTTCGATCAGTGGTAAGAATATTAAAAAGGTAATTAACCACCTCGTGGGGCCTTAGTTATAAACTAACACCCGTAATCCTTTCAATACGCTGGCTGTTCAGGGTACAATCTCCGAATGACCGAGCCACCGAGACTCCCGCCCTGCTTGCTGGCCCCGCGCCCAGCCACGTCCACGGCAGCAGGCTCCCCTCCCCCAGCCCGCCCTCCGTGCCCGTCCCTCCCTCCCCTCCTGCAGTACACTCGGGGACTCGGTCTTGACCTCCAAAGAGCTGCTCTTGGCCCACGCGGGCCCCTGGGGGGCACTATCTGTGTATTGCTCGGGTTAAAGCACTATTTGTTCTCAATCCTGCTGACCCGATTTTAATCCCAGCTACGTTAATGCCCACAGCCACCGAAAGGAATACGTTCCATGGAAAAATAAATTCATTCAAGCAGAAAGATGCTCTAACAGCAGCCGGCAAAGGTCAGTGAGCGAACGCGTTCCCCGGCGGCTGCCGAGCTCCGGGGCACAGGCCTTGAGGGGCTCGAGGGGTCCTTCTGATGCGGGAGCCCCGAGGAGGACCTTGGCCTGAGTATTTTTAGATCCTGCCTCGGCCTCTACGTACCCAAAGCCAATTAAACAAATGCCGACATCCCCGAACCCATTGGCCAAGCAGTTTTTTCCTAAAAATAAATTACCTGGTGCGGCACAGCCTGACACCTGTGAGCGCCAGCAACTGTCAGATAAAACATGTTGGTGGAGAAGCTTCCACACGTGCATTTGCCACGGGGGACTCTTCTGTGGGGCATCCTGAGCGCGACTTGGCTCCCTACTTCTCCGCCCCCACCCCGGGCACCGGGCACGGTGACAAGGTCGCCCCACGGAGCCCCGGCAGTGAGGGATCCCGGCCTCGTGAGTGGGGTTACCTTTATGGGGGTGCGGAGGAGACGGCCGGAGAACAAGGCCAAGTCGCTGGTCAGCCGCGTGTCCGGCACACCAGTCCTGGACCCCCCTCCCCACAGTGTTTAAGCCTCCGAGGTCCTCAGCCAAAGACCCAGCGGAGCTCCGGGGCCGCCTCCTGGCCCCTGAGCTTGGGAAAGCCACTCCAGGTCCTCGCATCTCAGACGCAGCCTCCTCCCTTATAAGTGAGGGAGGCCCCTACACCCAAGCCGCCCGCCTCGCAGGATCATGACCACAGGGCCAGACAGAGATGCACCTGTTCTGTTTCCTTCTGTGCACCGGCAGCATTTTCCAGACGATCCACAGACAGGGCCGAGCGCTTCGACACCCAGACGGTCCGCAGAGAGCCCAGCACCCAGCACAGTCCCCAGCAGGACCATCACGTGAGGCTAATAGCAGGATTCCCAGGGACGGTCTGTTTTGAATATTTTGTCTAATAAAGGATTCCCAGGAGAGTCTATTTTGAATATTCTGTCCCCAAGGACGCAGCAGCACCCGTGAGCATCAAACAGAAACTATGAGCAATGGGAGGAGATGAGAGGCACAAAGCAGGGGGACCTTGCCACGTCCTGCTTGTGGCTCCCGACAGATGAAAAAACAGGAAAATACAGAAGAGCCTAAAAGACCTAAACAATAATGCTAGAAACACACCACTAACTTGTAACTTAAAGCACAGGAAGCCATACTTTGGGCCATGAAGGCAACCTCGATACGTTCCAAAATTTCCTTTTAGAAAAACGCATTTCACCGTCCTCCAGCTGCCTGCTCCCCTCCGCCGGGCCCTCTGCAGACAGAGGGGGGCCTCTGCGAGGGCGGGGGTCCTTGCAGACTGGTCGAAAGGCTTAAAACTCCAAAGCAGACATTCTAAAATTAAAATGAGAGTCAACCCCAAGAAGAGGAAGAACACAGCCTAAGGAGCTTACTGGGGGAAGGGGCTCTGTGCCTCAGTCTTCTCATCTGTGCAATGGGACCGATCAGAACCATAATGACAATCACGATTCATCTGCAAAATGGGAGTAAGGGCCATAGGGGTATCAACCCAGGGGGCTGATGGGCGGTATCTCCAATCCTTGCTGGAGCCCCCGGCCGATCAGGGACCCCGCTTCTTAGCCAGCTCACGCCGACTTGCCTCCTGACCCAGGCTATCACCATCCCCGCCCCGCAGGCCTAAACTGCACGGATGTTAGGAAAACTCGTCTCGGGAGCCCTCCCTGAGACAACACTTTCTACCCCAGCGAGCGCTGGGATTTTCTTTCTGATCACCCAGGGAATCCCAGCCTGTTCGGAGCAGGAGAACCCACGGAACCACGGGGCTCCCTCATATGGAAGGACGCAGGGTGGGAACACACAGAATCCCGAGGGGCTCACTGGGAAAGCCTCCCCGACCAGAGGAACCCCACACGGCACTTCCGTCTTGTCCTGCCTTCATCAGCAGGACAAACCTGGAGGCATCTCCCGAAGTCCCGGGATCGTTCATTCAGCCAGGAAGCCCATGTCTGCAGAAAGCACCGGAAGGCCGAGGCCCCGCCCCCACCCGCAGAGGGAGGGCAGGCCCAGGACTTCGAGGAGGCCTCCACCCCTCCCCCAGCCGGGCCTGGAGCTAGAGGCTATGTCAGGCGTCAGGCCAAAATCCAACATCTCCTCCCAAACCCGAGAAAGGATTTTTATTGCTATTTTCCGCCCAGGAGAGCTGTACTATCTTGCGTTATCTTCCTAAAAACCTGAGCCTCTTGAAGGCTAAGTCACCTTGAAAGGACCGAATTATCACTCAATTAGCATGGCTGAGATTAGAGATTATTGGCACTCTAGGTGTGTAATTAGCACATCCTCAAATTCAGGTCCTCAGCCAACGTCCCACCCCCGGGGTTTGGGGCGAATGCGCCGGGCTCCGATCCCAAACAACTCAGGGCACCCTGAGCCAACGCAAGTACCAGCTGAGGTTTGAGGCTGACTTCCAGGATACGTGAGTCTGTTACCGCTCTCTCCCCCCACGACCCAATCCAAATCCTCACCACTGGGATTAGGAGCCAATCTTCAGGCCAATACCGTCATGTTGTTTAGGTTTGAATTAGGCTTTTCAAATAAAAGAGCGAAGGCTGAGCCCTAACCAGGCTGCACCTGGCACTTTCCCAAGTCCCGGGGGCAGGCAGGCAGAGGGGCACAGCTGGAAAGCAACCCCCCAACCCCGAGGAGGACACGGGCGGATGCCCAAGGTCACGGGCAGAGGGAGCTCGGCCACAAGCTCTGGGCCGGCCGCTGCTCCGGCCCGGAGCCTGGAGTAAAGGGAGGGAGGGACTGGGTCCAGGGCCCCTCGCCTGTGCGATGGGGCTCAGAACGCCTTCTGGGCTCGCTGCGAAGCTCAAAGGAGGGGACGGATATGAAACATCTGGCACGTGCCAGAGAAGAGCAGGGGGCTGGCCGGGCACCTCCAAGTGGAACCGGGGCCCATCAGCAGGACAAACCTGGAGGCATCTTCCGAAATCCCGGGATCGTTCATTCATCGAGACACTCACTCACTCACACATGCAGTCCCTAACTACGGCGCCCTGAGCAGGGCTGCATCCTCCCTCCCCTTGTGGATCTGTCATCCTTGTGTGCAAAGAGGGGCCTGCCAGGGACCACACGTGTGTGTCCCCCCCCCCCAATCCACAGAGCAAAGCCCTGTGCCCCAACTGTGAGGGTATCGGGAGGGGGGCCTTTGGGAAGGGGCTGGGTTTAGATGAGGTCATAAAGGCAGGACCCAGGGGACGGGATGAGCATCCTTATAAGAAGGGGGAGACAGAGTTCTCTCTCTGGGAGGAGGAAAGGCTGCGTGAGCATCGAGCACACAGCAGAAGGTAGCTGCTCGTGAGCCGGGAAGAGGGAAATCTGCCAACGCCTTCATCTCCGTCTTCCCACCTCCAGAACCGTGAGAAATGAATGTCTGTTGTTTAAGCCCTGGGTCCCTGTGATATTTGTCACAGCAACCTAAGCAGACTAAGATGGGGACCTAACAGAAAACAAACCAAATAACGAGCAATACGTCCTGTGTCGGACGGTGATAAGCCGTGGGGAGAAATACAATAAACAAGAGTTCTCCTGGGTGAGTAGCCCCCGAGGGCCAGCAGGCAGGCCTGCTTTGGGATGTCTGATAAGAGAGGCGTTCTCTGCAGAGGTGACAGTCAAGACCTAGGAGCCAGCCCTGTGAAGACTAGTTCTGAGCAGAAGAAAGTCAGTGCAAAGGCCCTGAGGCAGCAACAATCTTGGGTAGCTCATGGATAGGAAGGCCGAAGTAGCTGAAGCCAAGAAACGAGGGGAGGGTAGAAGAAAGTGTGGTCGGGCAGTGAGTGAGGCAAGGAGGGATCGCAGCAAAGGATGCTAACCCCAACCCTAACCGCTCAGCCAGGAAGCCCCCAAACCCCTGGATTTCTTAATCTCCTCCAGATGAGAACTGACCGGGAGCAAAGAAATGCTAGGCCTTCACCAAAGGTCATTTTCTTTTCCCCCCGGACTGGCCACGAGACCACATTTCCAGTCTCCCTTGAAGTCAAGCTGAGCCCTGGGGTAGAAAGGACAGGATGGTGGCTTTCCTGGGCTTTGGAGTTCCTAAGTTCCTTTGGAGTCTCAACATTCGGCCTGAGGCTCCCTGCCCTCTGAGGGCACGGCCCTGGGTCTCATGGCTGCCAGCCCTCCGGTCACTCGCCCCCTTGCTTCAAACGTCCACGGGCCTGTGCTGGTCGCTTCCCACCCAGCAGTGAACCTAAATTGTTGAACCAGAATTATCGATGCAAAGACATTCCAAAACTGCCCAAGTCGGGGAGATGTGTCCTGAGGCCGAGGGAGGGCTGGGGACACTATAAAGCCGGGGGCGGGGGCATGAAAGGGTTAACTGGAAGGTGAGTCTGGGGAGGAGACGGGGAAGAGAGGAGGGTCTTTCGGGCCTGGCTCCGGGGCCCCAGGTCCAATTCCTCCCACCCAGTCCAGGGTTCCTTCCCAATCCCAGAACGACTCAAACAAAACATCATTAGCCGGACGGAGAAATAGAACAGATTGAATGTTGTCAGTACAGTGGGGGTTGTTTTTCTCCTGTGTTTGTGTTTCTCTAATCACTTGATATTGTTTGGAAACACAAGAGGCGATTTGGGTAAACAAAGCGTCACTAAAAGCCGCGTCACGTTTGAGGAACCCAGAGATGCGCCGAACACTGGCGGTACCACGTAGACGCAGGAGAGCGGATGCTGGCCAGTTCCCGAGGTCAAATCCCGTTCTCGCCTCTACTTGGGAGCTGAGCTTTCCCACGCCGGCTCCCGGTCTCTCGGGCTGTGGGGACCCGGCCCCCAGGCTTCCCAGTGCTGTGTGCGCCCGCCGAGGACCTTCACCGGCAGGCTCGCTCACTTTGCAACCCCCCTTAGGTCTGCTTTCTTATTTAATTGCATGTTTCCTCCCTGTTCTGGTTGTTAAAGATGACCTCGGTGCCCCTGCGGAGGTTACGCGACTAGAAATCAGGCCTTGCTTTATCACGGGTGAGATGTCCAAGGCTTGCCCTCCAGTCGAGACGTGTGGGTGGCCTCTGGCCGCCTCCCCGAGCCCCGGGCAGCTGGGCTCTCCCCGCTCGGCAGCCCAGCCCGGTCGGGCCACCACGTCCTGGGACACGGGGCAGGCCAGCTTTTGCCCTCTGCGCCCCCGGGGACTCTGAACACAGGACGCGCTGTGCGGGATCAGGGCTTTGCCCAAGGTCGTTACAATGTCACGGTGCGGGGCCTATGCTCAGGATAAAAGAGAACATGGGGCTTCGACTCCTGCCACTGATGGGGCACAAAGCCAGGGCCGAGAACCACGGTCTCAGCAGGAAGGAGGAGGCGCGGACGCTCGAAGCCGTATGTTCCAGAGGTGAACAGAGAGGGTCTGTCTGCACAGCAAGACCGGCTCCTTTCCAGCCGCTGGGATCGGCTTCTCTGGGTTTTAAATATGGATCTTTGAAATCACGACGCTGCCCCCACGGAGACCGTCACCAGACACCGGGCCCCCTGCTAATAAAAAATTCATTAGCCCAGTTTCGGCTAAAATGACAGAAGGGGTCGGACTTTACTGCCCAAAGCAGAAGAACAGCAAGCCCGCCTCCCCCTACCACGCCCCGCTAGCCCGCCCCACGCCCCCCGCCCCAGCCTCAGCCCATGGGGAAAATGGCCCAGCAGAGCTGCCTCCCTCAGCCGTCCCGGGCACTGGGTCTCACCAGTACCATCGGGTCGGGTGGTGCCCGGCCAGGGAGCCTGGAGTGGAATAGGCACGTGAATCCTACACAATCCACTCAGCGGGATCCCACACTAGGCGACGAACCCACGGCACACCCTCCTCCCGGACCCCTCCAGGTCCCGGGCTCAGGCATCCACACCCCGGGTTCCTCGGAGGTCACACCGGAGCCGAGGCTGGTGCTGGAGTCCCCTCTGGACCCCGGGAAAACCTCTCCCCACCTTGCCGTCTTAGCTGGCAGTCACCCCGGGCACCGCCCGCCACCCCGATCTAACACCCCTGCGGGAACTTCCCTGCTCCTGTGACCAGACGACCACCCTGCTGACTGCGGCACCCACCCGCTGGGCCCCCGGTTCCTGGCTCCCACCCCTCATGACGGCCCTGCCCTCTGCGCCCCACTGCAAACAGGGGCTCTCATTCCCCGCAGCTGTCCTCCATCGTGAGCTGGGTCAAGAACCCCAGAATCAGGGAAGCATGGTTTACAACACAACTACTGGAGCAGCAGACCCTGCCTCCTGCCTCCCTGAGCCTCAGTTTCCGAATCAGGACAAGGATGTCATCAGATCCCTCAGACATGCCTTCCTGACACTCGGCCTGGGGCGGGTGTGAGTCCTGCGAGCTCTGTGCTTGGTGCTGGGCGTAGGGACATAAACAAGACCGGACCCAAGCTCCAGGAGCATTCATAGTCTGGGAGGGAGACAGAGCCGCGCAAGACATTTCAGTCCCGAGTGGTTACGACTGTGACCTGTGGATACACCGGAGGTTCAAGGAGCCAGAAAAGAAGCAAGAAGCAAGCAACTCCACTTGACTTGTCCATCGCTGCATACCCAGCACCTAATGCAGGGCAAGCTCTGTCAACGCCGGGTGCATGGCTGGGTGTACCTGTGGGTGGGGGATGGGAGAGTGGATGGATGGCTGGATGGATGTACCTGGGTGGGTGGTTGGGTGAGAGAGTGGATGGATGGATGGATGGATGTGCATGGGTGGGTGGGGGATGGGAGAGTGGATGGATGGATGGATGGATGTGCATGGGTGGGTGGGGGATGGGAGAGTGGATGGATGGATGGATGGACAGATGGATGGGAGGAAGGATGGATGGATGGATAGATGGATGGAAGAGAGGATAACTGGAAGGATGGATCGATGGATGGATGGATGGATGGATGGGGAGTGGGAGAGACGATGGGTAGAAGGATGGATGGATGGACGGATGGGAGAAAGGATGGATGGATGGACGGATGGGAGAAAGGATGGATGGATGGATGTATGGATGGATAGATGGATGGAAGAGAAGATAACTGGAAGGATGGATGGATGGATGGATGGATGGGGAGTGAGAGAGAC
This sequence comes from Nasua narica, assembly GCA_028533885.1. Taxonomy (NCBI): domain Eukaryota; kingdom Metazoa; phylum Chordata; class Mammalia; order Carnivora; family Procyonidae; genus Nasua; species Nasua narica. The sequence continues at coordinate 3,098,370 of CM052800.1, forward strand.
AATGGGTAGAAGGATGGATGGATGTGCATGGGTGGGTGGGTGGGTGAAAGAGTTGATGGATGGAAGAAAGGATGGATGGATGGATGGATGGATGGGAGAGAAGATGAGTGGGTGAGTGGACAGGTAGATGAGTGAATGGGTGGATGGGTAGGAGGGTGGGTAGGAGACAGGATGGAGGGGTGAGTTAGAGGGTGGCTGCAGTAGATGGGTGGATGGGCAGGTGAATGGGAGGGTGGGAGAGAGGACAGATGGAATGTAGCAGCTGGAAGGACAGATGGGGATCTCTGTGACATTTCAGAGGAGCTTGAGCTGCCCTCCTCTCTGGCCTCCACACAAGCTCACTCACAAGGGCCTGGCGCAGAGAACAGCGTCCCGAGCCCACTTAACAAGACAGACAGGAGATCGGGGAAAGACCCATGGCCTGTGAACATCAGCCTGGGAAACCCCCACTCAGACCTCAGGTGGCCCCAGGGCCCCCCGTCGGTGTACCCCCCCACACACACCCCTGGGACATGGCAGCAAGGGAAGACGTGCTCCTATGGGCCCGGGTGTCAAGAGGCATGCAGAGCCGAAGTTGTAAAGTGCAAACATGGCCATAGGAAGCCCAGTCCTGGGGTAGGTTCCAAAGTGAGCCCAGCTCTAACAGGGGGATTAGCCATCACAGTAGCAAGGAACAGATGTGAATTACTCAGAGCCCATTTAAAACATGCTCACAACCAACGGTATTTGATTAGAAAGGCAGGAGAGAAGCGTTACACGTGGCCATGGCAAAAATATCAGCCCAGCCTCCCCCATGCCCTGGGCCATGCCGGGGACTGGCCTTCGGGTTCCCACCTGACCTCCACGGGGTCCACCCAGCAGCCAGCATGCTCCTTCCAAAATGCCCCCACCTGACAGACTTGGTGGCCCCCCAACTCCCCAGCGAAGGGGGCCAGGATCCCGGGACCGCACTGCCCAGCAGGGATCGGGGCCCTGCAACCCAACCCCCAGGGTCAAAATTCCCAAGCGTGGCAGCACCCCTCTCAACCCACCTAAGGGCTCGCCTCATTGTCTGTGTCCCCTTAGGCTCTTCTCTTCATCGTGCGGTCTTCCAAAGGATCAATTTTAAATGATGTAATACGGATCATAAGAAGTCACCCAGCTGACCTGACAATAGCCCCACGGCGGGCCAGAGACGCCTCTTAACTGCCGCGCTGGAAAGAACACTGCCGCCGACACCGCGGGCACCTTCCTGGCTGCGGGTGATCCACGGGCTTCGGAGAAATGCCCAGAGTGCGATTCTTCAAGCTACACAGCAAGCACGTGTCTTAAAACGAAACAGACTGTGTCCGTTTACAACACTGCAGAAAAATGCACGAAAACACCCTTTTTCTTTTAAAGATTTTATTTATTTATTGGAGAGAGAGGGACACAGAGAAAGAGCGTGAGCACGAGCCAGGGGAGGAGCGCAGGGGGAGCAGTGGAGGGAGAGGGAGAAGCAAACTCCGTGCTGAGCAGAGAGCCCAAAGCGGGACTCGATCTCGAGACTCCAGGATCATGACCTGAGCCGAAGGCAGATGCTTAACCGACTGAGCCCCGCAGGCGTCCCTGAAAATGCCCCTTTCCTTGCACTTTTGCTAGCATCAGACGCGACCTCTGCTGCATGGGCTCGCCACCCTGCTTTTTGTATTTGCCAACAGTTTCTTGGCGCCAGTTGCTTCCAACGCAAATTAGAATCGCAGCCCCGCGCTAGAAACCCACATCCAGGCTGCCTACTGCGGCCGCCCACGGAGCCACCCTCACATCCATCTGGTCCGAGGTCTATCCACCCGTGCAAGCCTCCGCCCCCCGGGATGAGAGCCCGCCTTCTGAATCCCACCTGAGTGCTCCTACTACGACATCCCCTGCCCCCACGCCCACAGGAAATGAAGCCCGGGCTCAGCCCCCACCCCGCCCAGTCATACGGAACCAGCTGCAGTCCCCAGAAAGCCCAACGCCTTGACTCGGTACCCTGCCGTCCACTCGGGGGCAGCTCCCTGCCGGTCAAGTCCCCTCTGTCATCCCTCCTTCAGCACTATGAAGTCTTGCCTGCCCCTCTCTGTCCCCCTCCCAACCCAGGAGAGGGCCTGCCCCTGCTGGGGCGCTCCCACACCCTCCATGCCTCTGCCCTGCACATCCAGAGCCTTAACCTGCCCTCCCCTGCCCTCCCCAGAGTCCAGCCCCGAGCCCCGGATGAAGCAGCTGCAGCAGAGGACATGCCCACGGAGCCAGGGAGGGAGGGATGCAGGAGACGCTGCCCCCAGGCCCCTGAGAAAACAACGAGGTGTTCAGAAGATACGTTTGGGGGGAAGGCAGAGGGACTCGCTGTGGGTTTGCAAAGGCCCCCATGCAAGATGCTTAAAGGGCAAATGCTGAGCCCCGCACACCCCCAAGGATGACCTACGCTGGTCCAGAAGCCCCAGGCACGGAGTGTAGCTGTTCCATGAAACCAGATTTCCCCTCTGGGGCGGCGGATACGTGTCAGGCGCGTAGGGGCTGGAACGTCTCTGTACAGGATTTCCAGAACCAGGGGGATTCCAGATGGGTATGCCACACGCCAACACCCCCCCGCCCCCGCCACCGTGAGAGCTCCTTTGCTCGTAGCAAAAAGAAGAGACATCCAGAGGAAACATGGGATGGCCTTGGCCCATTCCCCAGCATCTGGAAGCCTCAGTTTGACCATCTGTGAAGTGGGGGGCGGGGGACTGATGGCGGCAGCCCAGCGGCCGGGAGAGCTGAATTATGAACGCACGAGAGGCACCTAACAACAGTGCCTGGCATGTTGTAGGAACTCAAGAAATCCAAGTTATTTTTATTATTCCTCAAGTTCACGGAAGACTTCCTCCCACCATTTGCTTTCTCTGCATGAACTCCAGCTTCCTAATGCCTGCGAGAAAGCCGGTGAACGGCGCTGGAAGAACGAGGGGTCTGAAGGACATGAACTTGATGGTGAGTAATCTCCCCAGGACTTCCCAAGGAGCACCAGGGAGGCAGCCACACGGCGGCTCGCCTCTCGCCAGCTCCTCGGGCTCACTGGCCCTACGCAAAGGACTCTCGATCAACTCCGTCTCTGTGGCTAATCTGAGTAAATCATTAGCTGTCAGTTGCCAGAACCGCGGCTGCCTCTGCCTATTCATTTCACGGGATTTACGAAAAGTTGTCCTTTTGAACTAGCGTGCTTTCTGGGTGTTGATCACAAGCCTGTTAGCACAGACCCTGTAATGATGAATTGAAATTTACATCGTGTGTAATCTCATTAATTGTCCGATCATATCAGGTTTGACAGTTTTAATGCATTACTGAGGGAAAATAGTCTAATACATGACATTAAAGATCTTATCAAGGTTAATTTGCCTTAAAATGTAGTTACTACATAATTTTTCGTCTCCATTTTATTTTTTTTTCACCTCCGTTTTAGATGCTGTGGTTTAAACACGTGGCACTTTGAACGGGGTAGGAGGTGTCCACACATACCCACAGAGTCCAAGGGGCATTCCTCACCTCTTGGTGGAGAAGGGAGGGGTGGAAATAACCGTGGGATCTGGAACCACTCGGAGGAATTTTTCAGCTCTGTGCTTACATGTTGTGTGACCTGGGGCAAAATGCTGAACCTCTCTGGTCCTTGAATTCCTCATCTGCAAAAGGCTATGGGAACCCCTACCTCACTGGATTGTCGTGAGGCTGAGACAGGTACATGGATGGCCCAGTAGAATGTCTGGCACATAGTAGGTGCTTTTTACTCTTCTTCACCATCGCATCCTTAAGAGCTGGCACCAGGTGTGGCACATGGGAAGTCCACCATAAAGGGATCCAGAGTTGCCAAGGACTTCGCACGTGAAAAACCAGATGGACGACACCAACAGCTAAGCCAAAGCCAAATCGAATCCAAAGGGTGGGGGAAACTAGGCCAGATGCCACCTCAGACAGATGACCCCGAGTGGTCCCAAACAGGGGAGACCAGCAGGAGCTGACACTTCCCTCAAGGAAAAGGCCTTATCTTAACTCAATTCTATTCAAGAAGCATTTATGGACCACCTCGCTGGGCTGGGTCGTAGCTATCCTCCAGCACTAAATTTTTTTCAAGTGCTTGTAAGTAGAGACAGTGTTGCATGACAGGAATAATAATAACCAATATTAATATAATATTCCTCATAGACATGATCTCATTCAATCAATGAAAAAATATTTACAGAGCACCTATGACTCCACGCGAGTTCTGTGTCAGGTGCTGGGTGTGGCAAGCTGAGGGGGTTTGACATGATCCCTGGCCTCACAGAACTTTCGAGCAGTTATAATATAGTTTGATGAACGTTATGCTGGGGAAAATACAAGGAGCCATAGAAACTCATGACAAGGGAAACTAATACGCACCTAAAAACACAGCCCCAAAATACATAAAGCAAAACAGACCAAACTGAAAGCAGAAAAAGATAATTCAACAATTAAAGTTGGAGATGTCAATGCCCCACTCTCAATAACAGTTGGAAAAACTAGGCCGATGATCAGCAAGGATACAGAAGACCTGAGCACTGTTGTCAACCAACTTGACCTAATGGACATTTTTAAAACCCTCCACCGAACAACAGCAGAAAACACATTCTTTTACAGAGCACAAGGAACATTCTTCAGGATAGATCACATGTTAGGCTGCAAAACAAGTCTCAACAAGTATAAAAGAGCTGAAATCATACAAAATATGTTCTCTGACCACAACCGAACTAAATTAGAGATTACAACAGAGAGAAATTTGAAAAACCCTCTAGTATTTGAAAAATAAACAATCATTTCTAAACAGCCCATGGATCAAAGAAAGAAATCACAAGGGAAATTAGAAAAGAACTTGAACTGAATGAAAATGAAACACAACATAACATAATGTATGAAATATAGCTAAAGCAGTGTGAGAATGGAAATTTATAGCTTTAAATGCTTATATTAGAAAGAAAGAAAAACCTAAAATCATCTAAGCTCCACTTCAAGAAGCTAGAAAAAGAAGGGCATATCAAACCCAAAGTAAATAAAGGGAAGGAAATAACAAAAACAGAGTAGACATAAATAGATGACAGAAAATGGAGAAAAATCAGTTTAACCAAAAACTAGTTCTTTGAGAAAATAAATAGAAATGATACACCCACAGCTAGACTGACTTGGAAAAAAGAGAAAGAGCTGGCCAGAGAAAAGATAGCGGGAGGAAAATGAAGGAAGAAGGAGAAAGAAATGGCTCCAGGCGGAAGGACCAACCACAGTGAGAGCCCAGAGATAAGAGAGGAGGGGGACATGGAGGCATGGGGTGGGGGAGAAGGCTGGCCCTGGGCGAGGGTCACCAAAGATCTTGTGCTCTGTCAGTGGGCTGGAGCTCCACTTCTAAGGCAATAAGCCATCATTTGAAGGTTTTAGGCAGAAAACACACACGACGATCAGAAGTTTTTGGGGTCCTTAGGGCTCAGATGGGACAGGAGACTTGGGGAGGTCTTGGGACTTGCCTAAGATCATGCAGCTGGCCAGCAGCGCTGCTGGAACAATGCCCAGCTGTTCCATCCAATCATCCTGGACAGCGCACTGGATGGGGTGGCCAGGAGAGACCCCCCCCACATCACCGCCTATCACCGGAGGCTGCTGGAGATTGATGGGACTACTGGCAACGCTCCGACCAACGGTGCCTTCCAACAGAGGCATGCGTGTTCTAAACAGAGAGCGGTTAAGTTTCTGCTTCCGTGACGTCCTGTGTAATCTATGCTCTTTCAGCTTTACGTCGGTCTTACAAGCACCCCACGACTCAGTCCTTCCTGTGCCGCACATCGTGACGGTTTCAAAACAGATGCCAAGCAGAAACAAATACTAGAGACTCTGTTCTTTGGAACGTGCTTCTACAGCTCCAAGATTTCCCCTGAAAATTGGGCCCCAATGTGGTGTGAGTGACATTTTTATCACAGGACAAAATCGCCACCCATCCCCACAGAATCCATGCAAATCCCTGAAGGAAAGTCCCCGTGCCCAGCCCACCCTCCCGGCCAGAGACCAGACAGCAAGCAGGGTCTCCCCAGGTTCCCATGAGCTCAGAGTCGTTTGGAGGGCCCCGAGCGGGGGTGGGGCAGCATGCTGTCCATCTCCCACAGTGTCAGTGTGTTGGGGGGTCTGGGTGGCCCCCAGAATTGGAGGGCACAGCTTCCAAACCCTCCGACCTCCCAGAATCCCAGGCCCCACCTCCAATTCCACGGGACCCTCATGAAAAGAATCCTGAATCAGTTTGTGAGGATGAATGATGAGTCAGAACGTGGGGATCCAGACGTACGTGGAAGGGGTTTTATCAGCTTTGCCATCCTGGCCTCATTTCCAAACCCAAATCTCTTCACCCAACTTCCCATTCGGCAAGGTAGGCATGCTGCCACCTCCTTACCAGCCGCCTGATCTGGAAGCCGCACTCGCCAAAGGTGCATTTCTGCCCCTCGCCTCATGCTCCCCTACCCCTCACCCCAGCCCACTGGGGGCACCCAAACCGCTCTGCTCTGGAGCCCGTCTCAGCCGTCCTCCCCTTCCTCGCTGCCACAAAAGAGCACACTGATCCTGACCCTCTTCCTTGCAGCCGCCAGTGATAGCAAAAGGCCAGGGGTGCTGGGCGGAATCCTCCATTTCTAGAATGTTCCATGGGATAAGCAAGCACCCCCCTCCCGGAGGGGAGCCTGTGGCTCTCCTTATCCCGTGTCTCCTGGACGATGTTCAGCACTAGTTTTGAGGGTCCGATGACCCAGGACTCAGCAGAGAGCGCTCCCGGAGACCTCAAGTCGCACACCCGCGGTGACGTCCGCACGCCTGCCGACAGGGGCAGCTCTCTTTTCATGCAGGGACAGGGCAGGGACAGGGGTGTTGGGACCCGACGTCCAAACCACACCGCCCGCAACACCGACTCACAGGCCCGGGGAACTGAACGCCTGTGGAAGGCTACCCCGGAGGCCTGAGAAATCCCACCACCGCCCCAGAAGGACACGGCATGCCCGGACTTTACAGACGGCGACTAGGAAGCTCCCAGCACTGCCACTTCCCAGCTGTGGGCCTTGGACCCTCCACGGAATCTGGAAACCTCAGGACCCCCCACCCCCACCCCCGCGACGCGACCAGTCTGCCCCCTTGTGGGACTCAGATGGGACAAGGCAGGCGCTTTGTACGTGGAGAGCAGCCTTCCCTGAGTACTTTACTGCACTGCCTGTCGGCTCCCTGAATCCCCCAGACCACCCGAGGAGGTAGGGACCGCTCACATCGGCCCCATTTTCTAGATGGGGAAACTGAGGCCGCCGGGTTAAGAAATGTACCTAGCCACCCCCTCCCCCCCCCGCAGCTAGAAATAGCCACTCTGGGCTTTGACACTGGAACCTGAGCCCTCCATCCCTGCGCTCTGTCCCCTGTCACTGACATGGGGACAGTCTTTCCGCAGAAGGAGCATCAGTGGGGAAGGAATCGCTCGCTAGTGGACGCCCTTCCCATGCCAGGCACTGGGCTGCGGAGGCCACGTCCCAGGACGCCTGCCTGGTTCCAGGTATTGGGACCACCGTGCCTACCTTACCTATGGCTAAGGGTCAGACGTCACCGGCTCTGCCTGGTGTCACCTGGCTAAGCAACTGGGGGGTCACTCCCAGAGCGTCCGGCAGCTTAGCGGAGTGACCGTCCGGGAGCCGAATGGACACACTGTACTTAGAGACCCAGGTGCCTCTCTAGACATCCCCGTGCCCCTCGACAGCATCCCCCCGCCCACCGCCCCGGAGCCGCGGGCCTTTGGGATCCCCCCAGACTGCCACCAGCCAGTCCTCAAAGTTCCGTCAGCGTCCCTGCGAGTCTGCCAACGACACCGTCAGACGTGGGTCCACGCCGGTCACCGTCGTGCTAGCTGGGTGGGCCCGGGCCTGACCCCTGGGTTCCCCTCGGGGTCCGGTCACTGTGTCTGTCCTAAGGGCAGTCGCATGACTGGAAGACACCAAGAAGACGTCACTGTGTCCCCATCCCCGGCACTGCTTTCACGCACCTGCCCTCAGCATCCACCCTGAGCCGCATGGGCCCCGCCGCTGGGGGGAGACCCCGGCTGGCACCCAGGAAGAGGTGCCCTCACCCCCAAGGTAGCCGCCTCTTCTTTCCGCCTCATCAGCTGCAATTTATAGCTAAAGACACCAAATTAGCTCGATCTCCCTGCTCACAGTCTGGGCTGAACAAGCATTACAATCACCGCCCACGTCCGCAGTAATTGACCACTCGGCACCGTTCGAGGCCGATTAGCGTGTGGGAAACTTTATAGGAAACACTTCATTACCTGGGCTCCAGGAACCCCGGAGGGAGGGGTCTGGGCGAGCACAGTCTCACCCAGGGCCACTTCGGGTGCTGGGCTCGGGAAGGCCGGGCAGGTGGGCCCAGGGATCCCCCCATAGGGGGCAGCAGGACGCCTCCCGGCAGAGAGGCAGCCCATCGGCCCCCCGGGAGCAGCCCCGACAGTAGATCAGGAAGTAGCCCCTTGAGGCTGGGTCACCTGGAGAAAAGCTTTGGGTCACAGTGCCCTGGTGTACTTCTGCGCCTGCCCCCAAGCCTGAGAAGGCGCCGTTGAAAACCACCGTGAGCAAGTCTCAACCAGGGGACGGGGATCAGCGGGGCCCGTGACCCTAAGGAAGGCTCCCTGCTCTCTCCCGGATGGAGGGACGGGAGAGAGCAGCACAGGAAGGGGGTGCCCCATCATGCACCGTCGTCTGCCCCATGAGAGCAGGGAGCCCTCTGCTCCCAGCAGCAGGCTGGCCTGGCCCCCAAAGGGCATGGGGTCCATGGAGAAACCAGCCCAGTGGGGGACCGCCTTCCCCCTGCCTCGTCCCAGCTGGGCCCCAGGACCCCAGCTCTGCCCTTCAAGCCCCGTGGTCCTTCCCGGGCCACTTGCTGGCCCCACCAGAGAAGATCTCACTGCCTCCCTTTGCTGTCTGAGGGTACGGCGTGAGGGTGCGGTGAGAGAGCCCGCGTGAGGACCGGGGGAGGCCAGGAGCCGGCCCCTGCTGGGCCGTCACTGGGATTCCGACCCAGCTGCTCTGAGCGCGTGGCTGCCTGGATCCCAGCTGGGGGACCGATGGCCACGTTAAAGGGGTCAGGACACCCTCAGGTGGCCCCTCAGTGGAGGCTTTGTTTTTTCAGTTTAGAAATGACTTTCTAGCTCTGAGAGCAGTTCCCATTGAAGAGATGAGTAGTATTTCGGCCGGCAGGCTCGGATTTCGGACTGAGACCGTGTCGGAGGAGTGGGGACCCTCACCCTGGCCGAGGGCTCACGTGTGGCACGGGCCAGGTCATCATGCAGCTTTGCGGGGTCAACGCACACAGGGTCCGGCCCGCAGGCCAGACCCACGCGTGTCCCCGCCACTCCCGGGCCCTCACGGGTCCCCCAGGCCACCGGCCACCCCAACTCCATGTGTCAGAGCGGCTGCGCCCGGCTCCAAGCACGAAGGACACACGCACACCCGCCTACGGCCACGTGCCCAGCGCACTGCTTCCCCAGGACTCCTCTGTTCTGTGGACCCCTTGCCACCACCCCAGCGAGAGGGAGGTCTGGTGGTTTCCCAAAGCCAGCCAGCCTGTAGGTGGGGGGATTCCAGCATCCACCCCTTTTGGCCAGGGTGCGATGACGCCCCCCCCCCGGGGCTTCACCCTCCATGGGACCCAAAGCCCGAAGGCAGGAACCACGTGCCCCAGCCCCGTCCCCCAACAATGTTCACGGCGGGGCCGGTATACAAAGGCGCTAACAAAGGCGCTAACAAGGGCCCAGGAGCATGGTGGCCTGCACCCCAGCTCACACGGTCCCACATACAGGTCCACGCAACGGAAGATCCCTCAGCCAGGATGAGGACAGCCCACGCTGCACCGAGGGGGACCCCCGAGGACACCACACCAAGGAAAAGAACTGGTCACAGAAGGACACACGTCGCGTCGTTCCAAACACATGACCTGTCCAGATGGGGCTGGTTTCTGGAGCCACAGGCCCTTTGTGAGTGTGGCAGCCTCACACGCGCCCAGGCGGGCCCACCCAAACCCCGTGCCGACCTCACACAGGGCCACCCCCCGTCCCCTCCTGAGCACCAGGTCCGTCCCCAGTCACTGGCCCTCAGCTGCTTCTCGGCCTCAGCCCTCCCGCCATCTTGTTCCCGGCTGCCCCCCGCTGATGGCGGAGATGGGGTGATGGAGCTCGGGGAGCTCGGGGAGAGGCTGGGACAGCTGCACCCCCCCAGGCCTGCCAAGACGCTGACCTTGGGCTCCCGCCCCCAGAACCACGACACACAGGTGCCTGCTGTCCAAACCACCCAGCGTGCGGTGCCTTGTTAGGCCATCCTGGCACGCTGATCCACCCCGGCACAGGCCACCCCTGGGCCACCGCCCCGCCCCCTCCCGCCCGCAGCAGAGGGAGGGCTGCCCCTCAAAGAGAGCATCTGGACGGAATAGGCAGCACGGGCCTGGGCTTTCTCCCCAGTAGACGGGACACTCCAGCCCCCCGCCCTACGCGGCCCACAACCCACACCCAGGCCACAAAAAAGGACAGGTGGCCCCTAGGGTCACGCATGAGGCACCCGATGCCCAGAAGTCAGATGGGCTGGTGGGCCCCTCCTGGCAGGGTCTCCGTGAATTTCCAGGTGGCCTGAACAAGCCCATCCCGCCTGGGGGGCTGCAGGTGCCCCTGGCGGACCTGCCCCGCAGAAAGCCTGGGGCTGGTGGGGGCTGCAGGTGCCCCTGGCGCACTCGGCCCCGCAGAAAGCCTGGGGCTGGTGGGGGCTGCAGGCGCCCCTGGCGGACCCCGCCCCGCAGAAAGCCTGGGGCTGGTGGGGGCTGCAGGTGGGGCTCGGCCGGGAGGGACCCCGCGTGTTTACTGTGGAGACAAATAGCTTGTAGCGCCCGCCCGCCCGGGCAACGGCTCCAAAGCAGCCGAGCGGGCCAGAGGAATGGTAAGCAATTACGGCAGCTGTCTGGCGTCCTGCCACTTGGGATTAATTAAATGGCTCCCAACTGTGATTGAGGCGGCACGTAAAATATTTTAAAATTAATTTTTAAAGAATAAATGAGGGCATTAACATTTTACGTGCTTGCTGAGGGATGGCGCTGCAGGGGCGTGGGGGGGCGGGCTCCAGAACGCGCACCGGACCAGGAGATCCAGAGCCTCTCGCCTGGCCTCACCTTGGCCCCAGCTGGCGACCGGGCCTCAGTTTCCCCACCAGTACAGAGGGATGTAGCACACACAACCTCTTAGTGCACGAGCTCTGTTCAGCTCGGTTTAGACAGCCCGGCAAGCAAGTCACTGCCTCATTCATTCATTCTCCGTTCACGCTGCAAGCACAGTGCCCCAGCCCAGGGCTGGCCCTGCGACAAAGCCAGGGAGCTCAAAACCCAGCAGGGACCCAACTGCAAGGTGACGGGAGCACAGGGGCAGACGCAAACCCATGATCCCACAAAGGGGCAGAGGGACCAGGAAGCGAGCCCTGGCCTTACAGGTGTAGGAAAGATGTTTCCGTCCGGGGAACAGCGAGAGCAAAGGCACATAAGCTTACTGTGGGGACAAGAAGGGGCCCAGGGTGGCCGGACAGAAAGACGGGAGAGAAGGCCACAGGGCCGGCCCACACAGGCAGCCACGGAAACCCTGCTGAGGACGGTGGGCTCCGGCTCAGCTTTGGCTGAGGGCGCTGGGATCACGGATCCTCTGTCTAGAGACCCTGGCGACAAGTCTCACATCACAGGCAGGGTGCAAAGCTGGCGCTGTCACCACAGGCAGAGAGCCCTCCAGGGGCTCCCCTCCGTCCTCGAAGCCAAGCCCCACCTGGCCAGCTGCCTGACCTGCCAAGTCCTCCAAGGGGCCAGTTTCCCTCCCACCGCAGGGCCTTTGCACGGGCGATTCCTACTGCCAGGAACACGCCCCTCCCGACTTGGTTTGAACTACCGTTTATCCTCCTGGACCGAGTTGCTGGCCCTTCCTGCAGGCGCAGCACAGGGCTGGCCTTTAGGACACCCTTGTGAGGGAACGAATGCACGAGCAAACAAAGTCCTTAGCTCTGAAGTCTGTTCCCAGCGAGCTGAGAATCAAAGGGGGAACGACTGCCCTAGGGGAGTCCTGAGGCTGTGAGGAAGAGCCAGATGGGGGCTGCAACTTGTCAAACCAAGCTAGTCTCCCTCTTATTAGCCAGGAGTACTTATTAAGCTCCTACTGTATGCCCAGCCCTCTGTCACACCTTGCGACTGTGCTATGCCATGAGAGTGACGATTCTGCCTGTTGGCCTCGATCTTCTCGGCCCGGATGACACCCTGCAACCCTCTCCCCACCCCGTGCTGATGGGGGACCGTAAGCATGAGGGGTCCCTCGGGGGAGCACAGCGCTCACAGGGAAGCAGGCTTTCTCCGCCCTGCAGAGAGCCCCCCACCCAGTCAGGGCCAGTGAGTGTCACTAGACTGCCTGCGGGGGACGCTGTCACCTCGCTTCTGTCCATGGAGCAGGGAAGTCACAAAAGGGGGGGGCCAGGTCTCACGCTGTTCTGGTCTCTTCCTGGAGGGGGCGGTCCATCCCCTCCTGGACCCAAGGACCTTCCGCCTCAGAGGCCTGCTGTCCACCCTGAGATGACCTCACGGATCAGGACATGGAGTAGGCAGCTGTCACCTGTCTGAGACTCTGGGTGGGGACGTGGACCCACCGGGAATGCTGACTTACCAATTACCCTGGTCCTCACGGCCCCGCCTTCCAAAGCGGGAAGCCAGGCGCCACCAGCCCGGCCAGCAGGGGGCAGAGCGGAGAGGGGAGCCAGGTCCCCGAGACCGCCGCTGGGGCCTCATCCCGAGCCCCCGACACCACGCCAGGCATCCCCCCTGCAGGAGGAGAGCGGCTCCGCCCACCCGGCTGGGAACACCCCTCCCCGTGCCTCAGCCTCCCTGTGTGCGAAATGGGCTGATGTGAGCCCAGGAGTCCGGCCGGGCCTCGGAACCCCCAGGGGGTGCTTGTGGTCGGGATGACAGTTGCTGATGGATCATTCTGGAAATCCCACCGGGGCCTGCCTCGGGCAAGACACAGTTGCTGTCCATGAGCGTGCACATGAGAACAGGAGGGAGGCGGAGCGGGGAGGCCCGCGGAGGCGGGGGCGCCGCGGGAGGGCAGCTCCCGGCAGGTTGGGGGTCTAAGCAAGCCTGGAGGAGGAATTTCCCTCATGCTCCATTTTTCTACAAAACATTTGGGTTATCAAAGCCTCTCCCCTCCCCTTTAAATTCCTGTCCCTCCCCAGAGAAAGTGCAGAATAAAAATGCGTTTCTTTCTCTTTTTCTTTCCTGGACTAAGTAGAGACCCGTGCAAAGACCACTGTTGGGACTTCTGGTGGCTGAGCTCCAAGACCACGGAGGTGAGACCTGGTGGGGCGGGGAGGGGGGAGGGGGATCTGCGCAAGAATCCCCAGGAATTCTGGAATTTTGAACAGGAACGTGGACCTGACCTTGGCACCACTTGGACCTGACCTGGGGCTGGGTGCTGCCGAATGGCAGCCAAAGAGCTGCCTTCCACGTAGAACCCTCCACGTGGTCCCCGGTGCCTGCACATCCTGTTCAGAGCCACGTGGTCCCCGGTGCCTGCACATCACATTCAAAGCCCTTGGGCTGGCAGAGGGCATCTCGGTCACCTCCTTAGCTTTATTCCGCTCGCTCGGCACTCCCGGCTCCTAACCCCCGGCCACAGAGCCCTTCTCTCTCTTCCCAGAAAATGCCTGACAGTCCAACTCATGCTATTCTCTCCGCCAGGAATTCCCACCCCCACCAGCCCCACCGGCCAACACCCATCCAACCTACAAAGCCTGATCAAATGTCACCTCTTCCAAGAAGCCTTCCAGAGAACCAGTCCCTCCCACCGTGTGCCCCAGGGCACTTTGCCCAGGCCACCGTCACTGCCTGATCATGGTGGTCTGTTCCTGCCCCGCCTCCCACAAAGGACGGCGAGCTCCCAGAGTGCAGGCACTGTGTCCAACTCCGCTCTGTGTCCCCAGGGCCTTGGACACATCTCGGCTTTGAATCCCTTGTTTGTGACCCTGGGCCACGTGGCCTCCTATAAGAATCACCGAGGTCCAGTTCGTCCTACCTGGCTGAGCCCAGGACTCCTGTGCATCTGCTAAGGGCTTCAAATCACCCTCAAATAAAGGCTCAGCCATGAGACTGTCACTCACTCATCCATCCACCCATCCGTCCACCCATCCATCCACCCCTGTCCATCCACCCGCCCTCCTGTCCTTCGATCCATCCAGCCGACCATCATCCATCCATTCACCACCCATCCATCTACTCGCCCATCCTTTCTTCTATCCATCCATGCATCCATCCTTCCATCCATTCATCCATCCACCCACCAAACCATCCTTTTATCCATCCACCCTCCTGTCCTTCCATCCATCTATCCATCCATTCACCTACCCATCCCTCCTTCCTTCCATCCATCCA
>CM052800.1:3113341-3138493 GCA_028533885.1 Nasua narica
CATCCATCCATCCACCCTCCTGTCCTTCCATCCATCTATCCATCCATTCACCTACCCATCCCTCCTTCCATCCATCCATCCAACCACCCTCTTGTCCTTCCATCCATCTATCCATCCATCCACCCACCCATCCTTCCTTCCATCCATCCATCCAACCACCCTCTTGTCATTCCATCCATCTATCCATCCATTCATGCTTCCATCCATCCACCCACCCACCCATCCTTCCATCCATCCAACCACCCTCCTGTCCTTCCATCCATCTATCCATCCATTCACCTACCCATCCCTCCTTCCATCCATCCATCCACCCATCCATTCATGCTTCCATCCATCCATCCACCCACCCATCCTTCCATCCATCCATTTATCCATCTGCCCTCCTGTCCTTCCAACCAGCTATCCATCCATTCACCTACCCATACTTCCTTCCATCCATCCTTCCATCTACCCATCCATCCACACAACCACCAACCTATTCATCCAACAAATGTTTCTTGAGTCCCTACAACGTGCCGAGCCCTGTGCCAGGCCCAAGGACACAACAAACACAAATCCAAGGCCCAGCCTTCACAGAGCTCACAGTCTTAAGGATTCGACAGGCACCAAATAAGGCATTCGAGGGTGTGAGGAGGGTCTGTAGGGACCCCACCGTGGATTCTGATGGAATCTGAGGGATCAGGAACAGGAGTCATAATTGGCCAAGGGAAAGAGGAGGAAGGGGTCCCAGGTGAAGGAGCCAGCACACAGCCCAGAGCAAGGCTGAGCAGGAGAGGAACCCCAGGGCGGCCACAGCATGGCTGCTGGGGAGCAGGGCCGGGTCTAGGGTGTCAGCTCGGGCATGACATTTAAGGAGAGCTTCACTCTCTGGCGCCATCCACGGGAGGACCTGCTTAGATTTTGTGCCCCGGACGGTTCAGCCTGGTCAGGCTCTAGGGGTGGGGAGTGGTAGGAATAAGATAAAGGGGATCTCAAACCTCAGTCCAGAGACAGTAGGGAGCCAAAGAAAGTGCTAGAGGTAGACCGTGTCGGGTCATCTGTGGTTTTAGGACGCTCCCTGGCTGTGTGGAGGCCAGACCAAAGGGGCAGAGCTGGGGGGCAGGCAAACAAAGTCCAATCCTGCCACGCCTCCCTCTGGAGGTGCGGAGCTGGCTCCTCTGTGAGTTTCTGGTGGAGACACGGGGTTTCCTGAGCCCTCCCCCCCGAGCCCAGCTCAGCAAGGAGAAATGTTTTGACAGCAAGAAACTGACCGCAAGATACAACTTCATGTTGAAGGCATTTCGTCCATAAGCGACTTCCTTATTACTTTCAGATGGTTTGAAAGAGCAGGCTTGGAGCCGTCTGGGGGAAAGCCTGGGCTGGGGGGCGCGGGCTGAGGCGGGGACTGAACCTGGGTCTCGGGAAAGCGCCTGGTCCGTCCCCGGGTTGGGGTGGGGGCATGTGGGGCTCTGCCACCTCGCGGCCCCTCTCTGGGCCTCAGTGTCCCCATCTTGAACATGGTGGCTGGACCAAGAGGTCTCCAAGCTCAGCCCCTACACAAGCCAGGCCCTGTGCCGTCCAGGGAGTGCCTCTCACCCAGTCGGACTTGAACCCAGCGCACCAGAAGCAAAAGCCCTCGGTCCCCGGTGGCCAGGCCCCTGTGCTCCGGCTAAGGCCGACTTCTGAGTCCACGGGCCACCAGGAGACTGAGGGTCTGTGTCTGGGATTGTGTGTTTCCCTTGGAAGCTCCAGTGCCACCCATGGTCTGACTTCTCCCTATGCCTCCGACCGGTCGGGCCCCATGAGTGGGCCGAGTTGGAAATCCTTCAAACGGGCTCTCCCTACCGTCTTTCTAGACCCTTGGTGGGCTGAAATCGGCCTTCAAGGCGCCAGCCCCAGAGTCCCTGCGGCATCACAGACCGTGCTTCCTAGGGGCTCGGGCCCGGGCTAGAGGGCAGGTGGAGAAGCCAAGGTCTCGAGGCTCTAAGGCTCTCCCCTTGAGTCCAGGAGGAGGCAGGTCTAGCGAGAGAAAGCGGCTATCCCTGAACGAAGGTGAATCAGGCAAGGCACCGGGTGCCCAGCACTTAGTAGGTGCTCATTAAGCACAGGATTGCTTGGCTCCTCCTCTGAGCCACGATTAGCCTGTGACTGTTCATTCCTAAGGAGGCCGCATCCCCCAAGCACCCCCTCCCCAGGGAGGGCCTCTGCTGGGGGCTTCCCCTCTGGCCCCACAGAGACCAGCTGCCCGACGGTGGCGGGCGCCCACTCTCACCCAGGGGAGGGCGGATACTGGAGACAGAGCTGGGCCCACACCACTGCCCTTCCTGTGAGATCCCGGCAACTTGCTCCCCCTCCTGGAGCCTGTGTCCCCACCTGTCGCAGGGGCTCCTGATTTGCCCCCCACACACAGGGGTCTGGAGGTCGACAGGAAGGGAAGGATTAAAGCCCCCAACCCTCTGCCTCTCCCTCACAGAGCTCCCCGGACCTGCTTCGCCAGCCGCCTGGGAGCTTGTTAGAAACAGTCTCGACTTCACCAGGACCCACTAAATCAGAACCTGCATTTTAACAAGGTCCCAGGGGACCGTGGGCTGATGAAAATCTGCAAAGGGTTGCTTTAGAGGATCTTAAAGGTGGGCCCTCTCCTCCCACACCTGGCTTGATCTGTAACCCAATCCTGGACCTGCTCTGACTCCAAAGCCCGCCTCTCCCGCCTGTGTTGGGATGGAGCCCCCAGCCCCCACCCCCCTCCCCCATGGGCCCTGTCACTCCCCCGATTCCCACAAGCACACGCCGCAGGTTCCAACACGCAGCCCGCCACCCACCGGACACTCCTAGCCACGGCTCCGAGCTGCCAGGACCGAGCCTCGGGCGCCGGGCCTCCAGGAGCCCGGCTCTGGCCCGCGTCCATCTGTCCTGCCCAAAGAACCTTCTTGAGCCCAAGGCCCGGGAAGTGTAACAGTGTAATAGGACTCGTTTCACACAAGGCCCAGGCTGGCCCCCGGCCGTTTCCAGACCAAGAAGAATGGGACCCAGACTGCTCCACGGGGGCGAGGGCCCCCTCCCCCACCCTCTCCCCCGCCCCCGCCCCCCTGACTCCCTCAGTCCCTGGACCGCAGCAGGCAGGGACTTCTAGGTACTACCCTTCTGAGTCTTGCAGCAGAAACGTGGTAGGAGGGCCGGGGCGAGCACCCCAGCTTGCCCTGGACTTGCCAGGAGGCTTCCAGAACCTTCCTCCCTTCCCTCTGAGCCTCATTCCTCCCTGACCTGGGTGAGGGGGAAATCTGCGTCTTAGGGCAGGGGCGAGGCGGGAGGAGGGCTGTGCACAGAGGATGGTCCGAGACCTCATCTCTCTTCATATCCAAATTCTCCGTTCTAGTTCCAAATTCTTGTGCCGATTCTAACTTCTGGAGGCGCCACACCAGGTGGAAGGAGGTTGGGACCCCTGGACACCGGGCTGGCTGTGAGGGGCAGCAGACAGTGGGGTCGTGGCGACCCAAGTCCCATCCCCCAGGGAGGACGCTGGAAGCGGCCGGGGGGTTCTTTGTGCTCGGCTAACAAACCCCCCTCCAAAGACATCCACACCGGTCCCCCAAACTGTCCCCACATGGCCTCACGGGGCAAAAGCAAGTGTGTGGCTGGGGTGGGGTTAAGGATCTTGTGGTGGGGGAGGGGAAGGGGGCAGACAGCACGTGTGACGACAGAAGCAGAAGTGGCCTAGAATCTTCGATTCCAGCCCCGGGAGGCTCATCTCAGACCCTTCTTGCCTCCAGACTGGAGGAGAAGAGACCCGTACTGTTTTCAGCGTCCCCTCCCCGTTACGGCGGCCACGGGACCCCTCACGTTCCTCTCTAGAAACGCATTTAGCAGGAGACTCTGGGTGGAAGGGTTTCCCTCCAGCAAAGCCAGCCTGAACCGGCTCTCCCCCAGGCCGACTTCCAAAGGCCGCTGAGTGTCTGGGGGCGCAGGGGACCCCTCTGCTGCAGGCATGACCCTGAGGGCTCCCCCAGGGCTCGCGGGGCTGGAGAGGGCCGTCCTCCGTGGGTGGGAGAGCTTTCCTCCGCAGGAAACCCCTCCGGGCTCCCGGGAGCCGCCGGCCCTCGTGGGTCTCCCAGGTAAGCCACGCGTGAGCTGGGCCCCCTCACGGGGGCACCTAGACAGACTGCCCTTCTAGAACCTCGGCCCCGCCCACGGTGGAGCCTTGTGGCCTCTCAATGCCCCCATTCAGTGGCAGCGCTGGACCTGCTGGCCCTGCCCCGGGGGCTCTGAGCCGCAGGACTTGGAAAAGGCCCCCAGTTCTTTCCCAGAGCCAGGACCCAAACCCAGAGAGAGGCAAAAGCTGCTTTGGCTCCAACTTGGCCTTCGTGTGCGAGGGTTCCGAGCCTGCCCGTGACCTGGGGAGAACGCGTCCCACCTGCCCACTGCTGTTGCCAAGGGTGGTCCATCCGGGGCCTCTGGGGATTCAGGGCTCCCAGACCCTGCCCCGAGCTACCTGACAGGTGTGAACGGCCAGCCGGGCTCCCGGACACAGAATGCTCATTGTCAGGCCGGAAGGGCCCATAGAGATCAGAGATCCCCCCTACACGTGGGGAAACCGAGGTCCCCAGAGGGGCTGCCTTCACCCAAGGACATAGAAGGGGTCAGCGGCAAAGCCCGGACTAGGGCCCCAGTGCCCTTCGAAGCTGTGATTCGTCATCTGTGTTTCTGTCCTCACAGATTGTAAGTCCACGAGGGCAGGATGGGGCTGGGGGAGAGGGGACTGCCACCGCTAGGTTCCTAATGGCGAGCACAGAGAAGGCGCTCAAAAAACGATTTTCGGAGACCAGTCCTTGGACAAGCCCCAAGGGTCCGTCACGGAACGGGCCCGAACAAATCCGAGCCTCCATCGGAAGGGGACTGCACTCAGTCCTACGGGGCAATCCCCTCCACCTCTCAGGGCCTCGGCTTCTGCATCTGTAAATGGGAATGCAATGCGCAACTCCTGGGGTGGCCCAGAAGTTTCAAGGGTGAACCTAGGTCAGAAGTCTGGCCTGATGCCTGGCACGGAGGGAACGCTCGACCTCTGAGGATGGGGAAGAGAAGGGCCCCCACCTCGGGAGCCAGAGGGAAACGCACCCACAAGGGCAGGGCCCTCGGGTACCTGGGGAAGAAAGGAGGCGTCCCAGGAGCCAGGCACGGGAGGGAGGCATGGAGGAGAGAGCACACGGGGGTCCCAGAGCAGGATGCGTCCTGAAGGCTGGAGGAGCAACTGGGCCCAGCCCGGGACGCTGAGCGAGGGGTGCTCCCCATAGTCAGCATCCCCCACGATTCACGTGGACCCAGAACTTCAGAAGGTGACCGTACTTGCAATGGAGCCTTTGCGATGCCATCAAGGTAAGATGAGGCCATACTGGATTGGGATGGGCTGGGAGCCAGCGACTGGTGTCTTACAGGAGGAACAAGAAGGGGTTCGGACAGAGGGACCCACAGGGAGGAAGGCTGCAAGGCTACGGACGCACGCCAAGGGTGGGCAGGAAGCCCCCAGAGGCTGCAGGAGACAAGGACGGACCCTCTCCTCCAGCCTCAGAGGGCACGCGGGCTGCCCGCACCGACATCCCAGCCTTCCCGCCTCTGAAAGTGGGAGAGAAGGGATCCCATTGTCTCGAGCCCCCCTGCGCAGCGCCTGGTGACGTGGCCCTAGGGACCCTGCGGGCCGCCTGGCCCTCCAGTGGCCCAGCTGAGAACAGGGACAGGGGCGTGCCAGCCCCCTGGCGCGGTGACGCAGCCACCAGAGGGCTTGCCAAGCAGCTGCAAGCCATGCGGAGGCCACAGGCCCCTCAGCCAAGGGGCGCAGGGACAGCAGGAAGGCCACCGCCTCCTGACTGCCCGCCACCCACCTCTCAATGGGGCCCTTCAGAGCGAGGGCGCCTGCCCCCGAGCCGCCCTGCCCTTCCACCTCCGTGGGCCAGCGCTTCCTGCAGCCGGACGCCAGGCCCCGCGGAAGCTCGGCTGGCCACCTGCCAGGCCTCATGGGACGGGCACCCAGCCTCGCTCCCGGCTGGAGCTTGCGAGGCTGACGGGAGCGTGACGAGGACGGCAGGCTGTCATCGTGGTGGGCTTCTGGCTCCTGGGAGCCACGACCGCAAGGCCTTAGAAGCGCCGGGGGTAAAAAAATGAATGAGGTGGGGTCAGGCAGAGGGCGCAGCGTGGGCTGGGCCACGGTGCCCCCCGCCGAGGGCGCGCCTGGCCCGGGGTCTCATCCCCTGTGGACGGCAGAGGGTAACTCCTCCCTGTTACCCTCCCTGTGCCTCCTCCGCGTGCCTCAGTTTCTTGACTTGTAAAGCCCGAGTGGAGGGGCCACAGGATGATGGCCCTGAGGTTGCCATCGGCTGGCAGCTCCAGGAGCTCTATGTAGCCGACCTTCCCCATCCAGAAGGCCCATTCCACGCAAAGAACCGTGAGTTTGGGGCAGAACATCTGCCGTGAGACCCCCGAGCCCGGCCCCTCGGAGTGTGTGGGCTCCCAACTTGGGGCCAGTCCCGTGTCTGGCAAAGCTCTCATGACTCACCCCCCGGGGAGGGCCGGGGTGACCGAAGGGAGATGGGGGACACAGGGGTGACGGCGGGCACCCGGCTCTGGGCCTCGAATGCCGAGCCCACACTTCTGCGAGCCCCAGGGGCCAGCACGGAGTCTGCACCCCATTCCCCGGGCCCCTCCCCACCAGAGGCAGGGGCAGGCATCATCCGGGTTCACCTGCCGGGGCACCCGGGCCTGGGCTGCGAGGGTCCCTCTGGGGCTCGGAGCCCCTCAGGGGCTGGACGGCAGCCCTGGGTCAACCTGGACAAAGGCACTGGTGTCCAGCCGGAGAGACAAGGTCGCCCCAGAGACAGGCCTGCTCCAAGGTCCGTCTACACCGCCATTCCAGAAGCAGTGACGTGCCAAGCTCCGGCGCCGGGCGGGGAAGGAAAGTCGAGGGCCATGGGTGGCAGCGCCGTGGGCGTGGGGCCTCACTGCAGCCTCACGCCAAGGGGGGCTGTGGCTGTGCCCTCCTGCAGGCGAGGAGACTGAGCAGCGAGGTCCGCCATGACCGACACCCCTGCCTGCAGGGCAAGATCCCCTCGTCCTAGGCCTCATGACCTGACCCTAACGTTCCTGAGCCTCCCAGCCCCCACCGTTTCTCTTATGGTTCCCTCAAGCTCTGCTCCGGAAGCCCCAGGACACAGCCCGTCATCACCAGCCTCTGAGCCTCCACCAACGCTGATCCCTCTATCCAGAACACCCTTCCCTGCTTCCCCAGTCCATGAAATCAGCTTGGGTAACGTCCTCTGCGAAGCACTCCCTGTCACTCTCATGCCCTCCACTGGGGAGCGTTGGAGCTCCTCAGCCCCGGAGGCTAGCACTGAGCTCGCAGTAGGGGCTTAACAGATGCTTGCAGAAGGATGAGTGGCCCACCCACCCCACTGCGCCTGAGGGAACTGAGCAATCACCATCCGATCCCCCAACCTGAGAAGGAAGGTGCCTGAGAAAGCCCTGCCACATGGCCTTCCAGAACTGTTTGAATGCCCCCAAGGACAGGGAGCTCACTCTCTCCAGGAAAGCCCGGTCTATAGCCACACAGTTAAAACTGAAATTCTTGTTGAGTGCAGCTGTTCCCCCTCCCCCACCTAAGCTCTTGGGGCACTGTGGGAGCCCCGCAGGTGTGTAAGGCCACCAGGACTCCCTGAACCCCACTCTGAGACACAGATAACCCACAATTTCTCCCACAATTCCTTGCTTCCTGCCTGCTCTCTTTCAATCATTCATTCATTCCCCCATTCACTCATTCATCCATTCTTCCATTGCCTGGGGTCCAGGTACTACCAGGGGATCTCTGTCCACATCACCTAATTGACCGGCCACAAGCCCCATTTTACAGTTGAAGTCACCGAGGCCCGAGGATGTGAAATGGGCTGCCCGCTAGTAGGTGCTGGAGCCACACCTGAAATGCCTGCTCCGCCCACCTCCCCCTGCGCTCCACCCCCGCCACCCCTACCCAGCGCCTCTCCTGGACTCCGTCTGAGGGAGAGGCCCAGGTAGGAGGGCCTCTGCCAGGTCCCCACGGCCCAGGCAGGCCGACGGCAGCCCCAGCCCGAGGGCTCAGAGAGGGAGGAGGGAGGAGAGGGAGCCAGGAATCAAGATCCTGCTTGTCGAGGGCTTGTCCTTCAGCTGGGAGTGGACAACCTCTCCTGACAGCTGGGCGGGGCTGGTGACAGCGGGGATGCGCTGTGACAGCCCTCCCGCCCCCACCCTGCCAGCCTTCTGAGCCGCGGAGGCCCCGCCATGTGCCCCGCGGGAATGCTTCCTGCTCACCACTCCCCCCAGGAGGCTCCTGCACTTCTGAATCCCTCCCCAAGCCACCTGCCTCCCCCCCAACCACGTGACACAGGCCATCGTGGCAGAGACACCAGGGTGGGAGAGGGAGCAGAGCAAAACCCAAAGCCATCTTTCCGGGGACTCCGCCGAGGCAGCCTGGCTTAGTGGAAAGAGAATGGGCTTTAGAGCCAGACTGCCTGGGTTTGAATCCCAGCCCCGCCACCTGCTGGCAGTGGGGTCTGGGGCATCCACCCCTCTGGGTGCAGAGTACCCCTACATAACACGGGATTCCCATGGAAGACACCCCATACAAGGAGGGTGTGAGCCTCCAGTGACAGGCATGGGGCACACAATGGGTCCTCAGCAAATGCCCCTCCCACAGGATGCAGGGTGCACATCTATGTCAAGAGTGCAGTCCTTCCAACAACTTCAGCTAAGTGACACTTTCCAGTCTCCTCGAGCTTTGAAAACATTGCTCGCCAGTCCCCAGGGCCACTCCGTGAGAATGGAGTTGTGCTCCCATTTTTCAGATGATAAGACTGGAACTCTGAGCATGAATGAACCTGAAAGAAACAGTCCAGGACTGACCCTGGGAGGGACAGGACTGAATATCCGGCTCCCGGCAGCCGGCGGGATCCCATCTGGCCACTCAGCCCCAGACTGAGCTCTTACCACCCTGTTCTTCCTCCATGGACCTGGGCACAGCAGCCCCTCCAAGCAGCTTCCCTGGGACCCCCATCCTACCCGGACACTCCGCTGGGCTCACCTGCCTTCACTTCCAGAGCCTTGCATGCGGGATTCGGAACCCGCCTCCTCAAAGCCAAGGACTACATCTTGATCCCCTAGGCCAACGGGGCAATCTTTCACCGAGCCCCCTTCACGAGGCCCACGAGCTCCATTTCACCCAATCCCAGTATCCAAAGGACATCTGATTCTCCTGAACAGCCCCCTTGACTCCTCAATGGGCCGATTTCCCCCAAGACTATTGTAACAAATCCAGTTTCCCTTTTTGTTTTGGCTGCTAGGCTGCTCATTTGCCATTGGGTTTGATTCCTTTCTTCCCATCATGTGCCCTCCCTAGGAATTCCCTCAGCTGTTCGTGATTTTACCTAAATATCAACACATACTTCAAGGAAATCACCTCAAGCCATTTGAACTATAAGCAGTTATGAATACATAAATAACATTTGACACCACCGCTAAGTGACGATTGCGTAATAACGCAAGATTTACGGACTTCCCCTGCGTGTTACAACACCCAGCAAATGCACAGTTATGAGAACTAGAATTATCAGAGCGTTTTATATACATATAAAGAAAGAGGGGGCCTCAAGGACATGGCCGATTTCAGGAGCAACGGGAGCCTTGGCCTTCAGGGAGGAGCGGGGGTGGGAGGCCGGCATCAGGCTGCTGCAGGCCAGGCCAGCGAGCTCCCAAAGCCCCAGGTGCTCTGTGCTGAGGGTACTCGAATTCCGGCCACTCCCTTCCTTCCCGCACCTTATTTGAAAGTCAAAACAGATCCTCCCGCCTCTGAATCCAGATAGTCTGCAAAGCCGGAGCTCCTGGGAGGGCTTGGGGAACACCTGTGACTTTTGAGGGGCTGGACGAGCAGCCTTGTGGGGGGTAGAGGGGGTCATCCCCTCCCCCTGGACATCCCTGCCCCTCCTCCTGCATGTCCGGCTTCCTCCCCACATGAGTCCTTCAGTGACATTCACTCAGCGAGGCACAGCTCCATAAGACCCGCGGCAAAACTGGGATGAACCAGACGCAGCCTCCCCAGAGAAGCCCAGGGCGCTGCGGGGAACTGGGCACGGCACAGGCGCCGGGAGACAGAGGATGGTGGGGTGGGGCCACATGGAGCACAGGGCAGCCAGGCGGAGAGAGGGAGGGAAGGGAACAGGTCTCTTCCAGAGGGAACAGCATGAGCCAGGGCCGAGGACGTGAGACTGTGATGGGCCCCGGGGGCAGGGCAGCAGAGAAAGGGACAAGGCTGGCTGGGCCGCTCCACCGAACACCCCTTTATGGGTCCCCGACAGAGAACCACCCCGAAGCAAACAATCACTGTCATCAAGATCACTTGCCGCACAGCTAACCCCGTATGTGCCCCCCGCCTGACCTCTCTGCACCACCCAGCGCCTTCCGGGCTCCATGCTGCCCCCTCTTCTGCTGCCATCTGGCCCACCAATACCCAGCATCCCTCACGGCACCTCCTTCGTCCTCTTCGTCCCCTCTGCTCCCACTCCTGGGCCGGGGCCCTCAGGTCCATGTGTGGCCACAAGGACACGTGTCGGGTGTCCAGGGCCCCGGCCATCAGACCGCGCCCCCTCCAGTCTGCCCAGCCCACCACGCTCAGCCCATCTGGTACGCCCCGCACAGCTCAGGGAGGAAATGGCCTGCCTCTTGGCGGAATCTCACCAGGAACGAACCACTCTCCCGTAGCCCCCACTGCTGCATCATTTCCACCCAAGCATGAACCCAGGGAAACAAAGTCATGGTGGGAAACGTGCCTCAGATCACGCTATGCCCCCACACCCTCCTCGCACCCCTGAAGTTAGGTCCGGTGCCTTCCCAGGCCAAGGAGGCCCCCTAGGATCAGAGGCCTCCCCACGCTCCGGCTCAGCCCCCAACCCCTCCCTGGCCCTGAACCCACACGTTGCCCCCTGCCTGGCCTGGAACATTCTTCCTGGCTCAGCAACTCCATTGCTCTCACACTCACGTCCATCTGAAACCACCTGGTTCACGGGCTCGTCCACTCCTTCTGTCTCTTTCCCTTGTGGGAACATCATCAGCTCTGTGAAAGCAGGAGCTTGGCTTTGTTCATCATTTTGCAAGAACAGTAAGCACCAGGGACTTTGTTTAAGTGAATCCATAAACCGAGTGGACCCGAGTAACAGAGCAGCCCACGCAGCTGGTGCCCACCCCATCCCGTCCAGCCCGACCTTCTGCGGCCTTCCACGGGCACGTGACAGGGACACGGGGGCCCCCCCACACGGTGCGAGGGGTGACTCTGGCCAACAGCATCCAAGAGTCACGAGGCCCTGCCCTTCCATCCGGAAACAGCTCCTCCAAACGTGCGGGCATGTTTGCATTTCTAAATCCCCCATGAGTAGCCGACTGGCACGCGTCAGCTGCCGCCCGGGCCATCTGGCTGTGGACTCAGAAATCTGCGTCTAAATAAACTGTCAAACGTGAGTCTGCCCAGCAGGTAATATCACACACCTCGGGAAGAGGTGAAAAACCTGGCCTTTTCCACATTCATTGTTTCCAGGTGTCAGTAAAAAGCTCTTTCTTCTATGGGGATCCAACGTCCCACCCCTAAAACCACACGATTTCCAGCCCGATGCACCAAGTGGGCCCACAAGGACTCAAGAGAGGTGAGATTTTCCTTGAACCACCACTAGTATGGAAAGACGTGCTCCCCGGAGAGAGTTCTCTAAAAATCTCCTGCATAAAATTCTTTGATTACTGGTTTAACCACTGGGAGGGGGAAATCCACTGTTAAGTGATATATAGATTTCCATATCTTTGCAAGAAGAGTACACTATCGCTCAGTATCTGACATCACAAACTTAACCATCTATGAGAGCCAGGAGGATAAGACAAAGGGGAAACATGGTGAAGGTGAAGCTTTAGGGAGTAGGGGGCCTGCAGCCAAGTGGAGAGAGCACCCCCTACTCCACACACGTCCAGTGGTGACACGTGGCCACAAGAAATCAGGGTCACCAAAACTTTGATTTTTTCCAAAGAAGCTAGAATTCAGATCTTTATATCAAATATCATGCTTTGAAATGTTGGAAAATGCTGTGCAAGCCAGGTAACACAAGCCAGAGGGTCGGATTTGATCTTGAGCCAATAAAACCCAAACCCAGCTTAATTCATAACCAGGAGGACTGAAACCTCCACCCCAGCAGCGCTGGTAAAAGAGGAGGCAAGTCTGTTTCTGAGTATGATACTGTTTGCCGCCCATCTTCACATAATGTCTAGTCATCAATCAAAAATTACAAGACACATCGAAAAACAAAGGCAACTCAAAACAACCCAAAAGGTGAAGGGAAAAGCACAGACTATGGTCTACCCCTACAACGGGACCCAGCAACAAAAACAGACAACTGATACCTGCCAGGACACGGGTGAATCTGAAATGCACTGCACTAAACAAGAGGAAACAGACTAAAAGGTTACAGACCACGATCGTGCATAGAATCACATCATTGCTCACGTGGCATTCTGGAGAAGGCAACGCTATGGCGACAAAACCAAATCAGTCATTGCCAGGGGGCTGCAGTAATGCAGAAGTCTGGCCCCAAGGGACATAAGGGAATTCGGGGAACAACAGATTGTCCTAGGTCTTGACAGCAGTGGAGCTGATAGGACCATATGTGTGTGCTGAAATTCACAGCACTGCACAACGAAGAGGGTCCACCGTACAGAATGTAAATTCTATCTCAAAAAACCTGGAGGGTTAAAATGAATGGGCAGGCCATGGGTGATGGGCTCCGTGGGGAGTAGCTAAATAACTGCACCCACAGAGGGGCACCTGGGTGGTGCCGCAGGTTAAGCGTCCCACCCTTGCTTTTGGCTCAGGTCATGATCTCAGAGTTGTAAGATCGAGCCCTGTGTCGGGCTCTGTGCTCAGCGTGGAGTATGCTTCAGACTCGCTCTCTCCCTCTCCCTCTGACCCTCCTGCTCATGCTTGCTCTCTCTCTCTCTCTCTCTCAAAAATCAGTCTTTAAAATAATAATTATTGCACCCACTGTTAAAGTACCAACCTCACCCCTGTTACTGAATTAACGATTCATCACAACCCAAACAGTAGATCCCATCAACAGTTTACAGATCAAATCAGGTCCTAAAGAGAAAATGGGGGTTGTCCAAGCCCACACGGCAGTGAGCACGAAAGCTGGAGCCTTCCAGGCATGTCTGACACCCTGGTGTGTGCCCAGGGGGAGCCGGCGCCCAGCCCTAGACCCTGCACTGTGAGGTCTGTGAGCCCCTGAGGGCAGGCTGGGGCCCCCCATCGAGCCTCTGGGACCTGTAATACCTTGATCCTATCAGAGGTCAGACGCCCAGCAGTCCCGTCTTGGCACCGCCCCCTTGGGACGGTATGACCATGGCGAAGAATGCAGCCCAGCCACCTGCTAGGCAGTTGGATGGCCCTCGGTGGCCTACCTATATCCCTGAGCCTCAGTTTCCCTGTCTGTAAAATGCAACGATACCTATTAACAGGACGGCTTGAGGACAAACAACATGCATAACCAGCATGAAGCCAGTGAGGGGCACATAGTAGGTGCTCAAGGAACGTGGTTACAGTTACTGTCATTAGATCCAGCATGGTGCTAGCTTCTGTCTTCCCCGTTTCCTTCCCACCAGTCTGGACCCTGTTCTGAAACTCGTATTTGTTGTTCCTGCCCCCAAGCCCTTGCTAGAAGTTTCTTCTACTCTGCATGCCACCCGACCAGCCTTCCCTACTTCACGCATGCTTCAAAGTGAGTTCAAACAAAACCTTCTCTCCTGGCCAGCATCCAACTCCACAAATCAGACCAGGGAAGAGAGGGGAGCGTTGTGGGTGGGGGTGACCTTACCCGTCATGCCCAGCAAGCCAACGGTGTGATACCCCCACCACCAGCCCCTGGGGCAAGAGAAAGGGAGCTGGACAGGGTTCCGGAGATCTGGGTTTGAATCCTGACTCTGCCACCTCGGCTGGGGGCCCAGCACAGCCGGCTGGCCCTCTCCGGAAGGCTCTCTGTAGGCAAGGTCATGAGCTGCTTGCGGAATGAAGGAGCCGGGAAGGGAAAGCATTCGCACACAAAAGGATCTGACCTCTTTCTCAATGACGGCCAGCCTCATGACTCCGCCCCATCCCCACCGGACCTCACGCCCTGTCCACCCGTCCACTGCACTCCTTCCAGAGCTCCCTTCCTAGGCACTTATGCAACAAGCCACGTATTTATTCTGCTTCTCTGTTGACTTCCTCTCCCCCTCTCCCCAGAACATCAGCTCCGTGAACGTGGGGTTTTTCTGATTAACTCATGGCTAAGTCTCCCCAGAGCCTACTTAGCACACAGTAGGCGTCCCATACGTACTTGCTGAATAAACGGCTTATCCTCCAGCTTCTGTATTTGGATCCCTTGATTGGGCATTCATGCCAAGCCATGCGTACGGAGCTTCATACAGGTGCCAAAAATCGCAGACACTGGAATCTCCCAGAGCTAAAACGTGGAAGACTCGGACGGGGATAGAAGGGTTAATTCCCCATCAGGGCTGAGACAGGAGAGAAGCCGCGGGACAGCCCGAGTCACGCTGGATGGCCCTGACCTTTCATCCTGAGCGATACCGCCTCCCGAGTCAATTACCGCAGACAGGCGAGCCGCTCGCAGTGCGGTGTGTGTGTGCAAGCTTAGAAATAATGACCCCCCCACCCCCAACCCCGGGCCAGGAGGTGAGGCTCCCGCCGGGCCACTCACCCTGGGGTGGTGGGCAGACACAGGGTGCAGATCAGGCGTGTCAGGGAACCCCTCCTCTGCCAGGGCTCCGGGCCTCCGCCTTCCGTGAGGCAGAGATGTGTGAGTCTACTCGGGACATTCGCAGGGCGCCGGAAACTCTGTCCTGAAGCCAAGAGGGCTCCCGTGCCGTCCAGGGGCTCCCACCCAGCAACTGGGCTTGCACCCGGTGCCAGGGCCCTTCCCCTCCTCATCACAGCACCTAAGAAGGGGAGGGAGGGCCCCAGACCCCCCACAGGAGGTCGCGCCCTCCCAGCAGTGTCCAGCCTGCCCGGCCGGGCCATCTTGGACCGGAGAGTGGGCTGGAGTGGCAGGCGGTATGCTGGAGCCTGGGGCCCTGGGCACTCGCTGGATAGCCTTGCCTCTGCTTCTGCAGTAGGAGAAGGAGAGAATCCGGGTAAAGACCCTGGAAGAGAGGCCGGTGCACAGCTAGGACGCGCTCAACCCCAGCTCCCCCGGCAGGCCCCACCTGGGTCCCAGGGCGACTGGGGCTCTGGCCCAGCTGGCCCGTGAGAGCAGGGCCCGGAGAGCCCTGGGGCGTTAGCATGTCAGATATACAAAGGAACAGTCTCCTGACTCTGGCATTCAAGGGTCCAAGATCCACACGTGAGCGGGAGGTTCCCTCAGGCCTCCCTCCTTGGCTTGCAGACAGTGGCCCCTCCTTGTGTCCCCACGCGGTCGTCTCTCTGTGCGTCCATGTCCCGATCTCTTCTCCTAAGGACACTGGGCAGCTTGGATCAGGGATGCCCCAACAACTTCGTGTTATCTTGATGAGCTCCGTGAAGACCTGAGCTTCACTGAAGGCCACGTTCTGAGGTTCCGGCTCAGAGCCCCAACATATGGGGGGGTGTCACCATTCACCCCGTACAGCTGGGCACCTATCAGCGCTTACCCAGCTGGTCCTGGGGCCCCACTAGGACCTCAAGTCTCTGGACATTTGTTTAATCAGCAGAGCTGTGGAGGGGAGGGTGGGGTGCCCGGTCCCACGACTCTGAGAGCACCCCCTCACCTTCAGAACAGTGCACCTGGGGACCTACAGGGTGAAAACAAACAGGAGACCCGGGCCCCCCAACATCCTAGCCCTCGGCCCCAGAAATGGGGTGATGACGCAGAACCTCTGTGGTATGTCCAACCCAACGAGCCCCCCGGCTTGGGGAAGAGGAAGGCTGACGCCCAGGGGCCCGCACAGGGGCCGCCGCACCCGAGGAAGGAGCGGCAGGCAGGCTGGGCGGAGGCACCGGCCAGGCCCGGCCCCGCGGAGGCCTGCGCAGACACGCTGCTGGCGCGCCCCCGACACCAGTCCCGCCCAGGCTGGGACTGTGACACGTGTCTGCACGGACACCCGCCATGGGATTCTGCCCAGCCCTTCCAGCGCGCTGCTCCTGAGCCCCCTGCCCCCACCACCGCACGGGGACCTGCTCCTGTGCCGGCCCGGCCCTGCCAACTCCTCGTTCATCCATTTGACTCAGTTTAGAGCTCCCCTCCCCCGGCCCCCACGCACCGGGCACTCGCAGCTTTGTCCTTTCCGGGTCCCCAGCCCCAGCATCGCACCAGGCACAGAGTAGGTGGGCTGATCCTTGTTGAGCGGGCAGGTGGATCTGTAACCCTTGTTTCCCCAGCACACTGGGGACCCCTGACGCTTTGCTCTGGTGCCCCTACGGCCGTCTGAGTCCATGGTGGCTTCGGGAGAGGGACGAGGGTCTCTGGGCATCCTCGGACCCTAGGGGCTCTCGTGAAGGGCTCGAGGACGTCTGCCTATTTCAGTGGGAAGTCGGGTCTACTGATGAAAAAGAAAGCCTTGAGAGATCGAATTCCCTCATTCACAGCCTCGGCAGCCTGGTGGGTGGCAGGAGGGGGGTTCACGGGCCCCTGGGGTCCCGCCTCTCCCCCACAGGAGGTGGAGGTCCCCTCACCCAGCTGTGACTGCCCCACGGGGGCGGGGACTTCCGCTAACGGAATGGCTGGAAACCATACAAGATCAGTCTTTGGGTCCCTATTTATTTCTTGTACGAACAAAATCTTCAGTGCTCTCCCATAATTCACCTTGTCACCCTCAATGGCTAATAACAAGAGTTAACGTTCTCTAAGCTCAGCACTTTAAATTCCCTGCCTCGTTTAATCCATGTACAGAGTCAGGAAGGCCGGGTAACTTGTCCGGGGCCACGCGGCAGCCCTTCCAGAACAGTGACTAGGTACGGTCCTCAGCCGTTCGCTTACGATCACCCACTTATCCCAGACACGCTGTGCTCGGGGCTGGGCTACCCCAGCATGTAGGAGGTGCTCAACGAAAGCTTCCGGAACGGGCCTTTCTGTCTCTTTTCTTGTATCCCAGACACTTAACACTGGGGGTGCTCAAAAAGTATTCATTGTTTGGGTGGGTAGAAGTGCAAAAGAATGGAGGAAAGGAAGAAGGGAGGACAGGAGAAAGGGTGGAAGGATGACCAACGGAAGGAAGGATGGGTGGAATAATAGAAAGACAGATGATGGTTGGATGGATGGATGGAGGATGGACAGAAGGATGGGGGGATGGGCGGATGATGGAAGGATGGATGGATGAAGGGATGATGGATGGATGGATGGATGGATGGAAGGAAGGATGGATGAAGGGATGATGGATGGATGGATGGAAGGATGGATGAAGGGATGATGGATGGATGGATGGAAGGAAGGATGGATGAAGGGATGATGGATGGATGGATGGATGGATGGATGATGGATGGGTGGATGATGGAAGGATGGATGGAGGGATGATGGATGGGTGGATGGATGGAAGGATGGATGAAGGGATGATGGATGGATGGAAGGAAGGATGGATGAAGGGATGATGGATGGATGGATGGAAGGATGGATGAAGGGATGATGGATGGATGGATGGAAGGAAGGATGAAGGGATGATGGATGGATGGATGGATGGATGATGGATGGATGGATGGATGGAAGGACGGATGGAGGGATGATGGATGGGTGGATGGAAGGAAGGATGGATGAAGGGATGATGGATGGATGGATGGATGAAGGGATGATGGATGGGTGGATGGGTGGATGATGGATGGATGGATGGAAGGAAGGATGGATGAAGGGATGATGGATGGGTGGATGGAAGGAAGGATGGATGAAGGGATGATGGATGGATGGATGGAAGGAAGGATGGATGGAGGGATGATGGATGGATGGATGGATGGATGGGTAGATAGGGGATAGATGGAGGGACGATTGAATGGGTGGGACCCCTCCTCAGTGCTGGGGAGGACAGTGATGGGAAGACTCAAGCCTGCAGTAAGTCATCAAGTATAGAAGCCATGGACATGAATGATGGAGCACAGAACAGAAGTAGCCGAGGACGTAAGGGACATGCAGAAGTAAGAGAGGGTCCCTCTCACTGGGGAGAAGGAACTCCTCCTGGGGCTGACCTGTGAATGGGAGAGCTAGGGAAGGGTCCTCCTGGGAAGTAGGAGGGCATGAGCAAAGTGACAGGGTGGGAGACAGGTGACAGACCCGACAGCTGGGAGTCACTGACCCCACCTGGCTCCCTCCCAAGACCAGGGCTCCTGCAGGTCTCGGGCCAGCCATGTTCCTCTCTCTTGCCGCAGCAAAAGCCCTGGCCTGGCCCAGGACAGATGCAGGAGTCGGCTCTTACTGCTTTCATCAACGTAGCTCATGAGCCCAGAATGCGGTAACATGAACAAAAGCAGAAATGAGCACGCATTCCTTCCTTACTATGCACCAGATGTCCACCAGGCATGATCTCGGCAACCCTGGAGACGGCCTGGCCGTGGTCACGGTGGGGAGACCGACGTGCTTGGGGTCACACAGCCAGGGGCTGGCAGAGACCAAGACGGAGCCCAGGCAACTGGCTGGAAGGCCTCCACCTTCTCCGTTAGGGGCAGGAGAGAAGTAGGAAGAACAGTGGTGAGACCCCAGGAATCAGCTCACACACGTGACCTTGACGCCATGGCAGGGAGTCCAATTACAAGATCTTGGGGCCCCTGCTCTCCACTTCACATTTCCTAACAATTCATCAAGGTGCATTAGGAAAATCCTGAGTGCCCGCTGGGTAGGCTTGGAGGAGGGGAAGATGCTGCCATCCCTGCTCTCGCGGGGGTGTCCTGGTCCATTCAAACCATTATAGCAAAACCACCACCAACGGCAGCGGGAGGACGGCGCTAATCCCAGGCACGGGGCCCCAGCCCCATGACCTGCGCGCCTCGCAGAGGCCCCACCTTCTTTCACCATCACACAGGGGGCGGGGCTAGAGCATCATTCATTATAAGATGCCTTACATGTGAGTGTTAGGGGGACACAAACGCTGGGTCCTCAACAGAGCTGTGGCCAGAGGGAGGGGGAGGGGTAGGCAGTGGGGACAAGTCAGAGGTCCACAGCTAGCCTCGGTGACAGGTGCACGGAGAGCTGTGCGGACCCATCGCTGGGGACACGGTGAGGACCCAGCTAGGTGAGGGAGGGACTGCTGGGGGCAGGTGGGCTGGAAGAGGAAGACCAGGGCACCAGGCTGAGGGAGCAGGGATGGGGGCACCTGCGAAGGAACATGGAGGGGCCGACGACAGCAGCCCGGGGCCCAGACGCGATCCCGCAGCCCGGGGAAGCCACGTTCGGCCGCGGAGCAAAGGAGTGACCTCATCAGACCCACCTTGGCCACATCGTTCCAGGACAATGTGACCATCAGGGAGACTAGAGGCAGCAAAGACGGTGGAGGCTGATTCCGATGAACCGACAAGAGCACCCAAGTTTTGAAAAGAGGCCAAGTCCTGGCCAGTTTTACCTGCTGCCTTTCCACGACCCCTGGCTTGGACCACGCAGTCTTTTTGTCTGTCTTCGCAGTTCCTCCCTATCTTAACCGTGCCGTCCCCCCACCCTCCCCTGCAGGGGCTCCCCTCCTCCATCCTTCTGCTCCCACAGCACGCCTCTTACGCAAAGCCGGCCAGGCGGCCTGGCGTCTGCATCTCCCGCCCTGGGACCGACTCCCCTGCACGAGGGCTGTGTCTTCACTTGTCTCTGTACCCCTGGGCCTGGCGCACAGGAGGCGCCGGGAGTCTCACACCTGAATGAATGATGTCTGGACGTCCCACCAAACGGTGCCGTTAGACCCCGTCTTCCCCCCTAATGGTGTCAGACTGATGCCCGGGAAATTTAATCCACCACCAGGGAAGCTCTTTGGCTTTAGTGAAATTAACCGCCCTGTACTTCCGCAGTCCAGGCCCTGCGCACAGTAGGGATCCACTAATAGAGAAGAGTGGCCCGATCACTCTTCTCGGGTGGAGGCCCCTGGAGCCCTGCTAGGCCTCTACCCAGCTGCACGTCCCATTTACGAGGCCCGGGGCTGGTCAGCCGGCCCAGGGCCCACTGTGCAGGTTGCTGACTGCTCAACCCACTGCAGTTCAGCCGAGGCCTGGACGGAGCGGACCTTTCACTGGTGCTAGGAGTCTCGTGATGCCCCACTACACCGAGCATGTTTCACGTCATAGAAAAGGAGCTCCTGATCTGCAGGGAGGCCAGCCCAGAACCTCCCCCTGGACTGTGGCGAGAGGCTGCAGGGGCCCTGACTCGGCCCCATGGGGCCTCCAGGCGGTCCAGGGTGCCTGACCCACAGGTGGATGTCCGCCCCACCGGAATCTGTTTAGTGGAATGGTCATCAGCCCCACAGACTCGGGAGAGGCCCCGGAGGGCCACCCCGTGTGCACTGAGCACCGACTCCACGCGCCAAGCCTGGGTTAGCTTATGGGATTCCTACCCATTGTGCGTTTACGACAACTGAAATTTCTTCTCTCCGAGTCTGGGGCCAGAAGTCCAAGATCAAGGCGTTCATAGGACCTGGTTCCTTCCCGCCTCCTCCAGCTCCTGGGGCTCCAGGTGTCCCTGGGGGTGCCCCCGCCCCCACTCCATGTCTCCTCTGTCCTCATATGGCCTCGCCCTGTGTCTGTGTCCAAACCACCCCCCCTCACCTTGGATTTAAGGACACCGTCACTGGAGAAGGGCTGCCCTCACCAGCACAACCTCCTCTTGCCTGGATTACATCTAGGAGGCCGTATTTCCAGATGAGGTCACGTCAGTTTCCAGGTGGGCGTGAACTGGGGGGAGACACTGTTCACCCCAGTTTAGGCTGACTCCAAACCCCACTGCTGCTTGCTTCCCTGAACAAACGCTATCCTTTCACTTGCCAGCAAACGGGCCGAGGCCGCCCCGCTCCATTTTGGACCGCTCATGTGGAAAACAGAAGCGCCTCCGTGGCCGGTGAGCTCATTTCAGTCATGCTTGACGGGCTCCCCACAAAGATTTTCCGTCTGTTCCCTCCCAGAGCTCAGCTCCAGAAGCCTCCTTTCCAGAGGTCGCACAGGCTCCCACGGAGAGCTAGCAACTCTTAGTGGCATCCGCGTCCACCCACGGCATCTGGAACTTTCCGGGACATCTGGAGGGGAGGAAGCAGCTCACATCTGTCACTCTCCCTAAGCACCTCATCACCGAGGTTGGGCCAACCCTGTGAGGCTATGTGGGATCCGAGCCGAGGCCTCTGGCCAGTCCTGCTGCAGCCGCCCGGAGTCTCCCCAGCAGATCTGGGGCTTTGGGGGGAATCCGGGAGCCCCTTCATCCAGGACATGCGAGCCCAATTCCAGCAAGTTCTTCCTGCATGAAAACAGGAAGACCTCGCCCACCAAGCCAAGGGCTGCAAAAGGGGAAGAGGAAGGGCTCCCTGAGAGGAGACGTGAGGACCTTTTCTGCAGAACCCTCTCCACAAATACCCTCCAACATAGCACAGACGAGAGCATGAGCTCTCGGGATGGTGGCCCCCCACCCTGGGGACCATGAGACCCAA
Organism: Nasua narica; assembly: GCA_028533885.1. Lineage (NCBI taxonomy): Eukaryota > Metazoa > Chordata > Mammalia > Carnivora > Procyonidae > Nasua > Nasua narica. Next base: position 3,134,975 of record CM052800.1, read on the forward strand.
GAAAGCAAGCCTGAGTCTTACTGACACCTGAAGCACATACAGGAGGGAGAAGAAGGAGACAGGAGGAGCAAAGATTTAAGGGGCCAAAGGAGAGAGGGGCAAAGGCGGTCTAAGGGTCGTCCTTCCACATCCCAGGGAAAATCCACATGGGCACCCCAGCTCTGATGGTGTGGGCCCAAAGCCCACAGGCCAGAGTGGAAATTTCTCAGGTATCCAGCTGAGTACCATTCAGAGCCTGAGCCTGAGGACAAGACTTCTTAGGTATCCCGCCAAAAGCACAAAGCATAAAAGAGAAAACTGACAAATTGTACTTGATCAAAATTAATTCCTTCTGCTCTTCAAATGACACTGTGGAGGGGATGAAAGGACAGGCCACATACTAGGAGAAAACACTTGCCAGTCATAAAAATGAGAATGGTCCTTCTTATATAAAGAGCTCTCACAACACAACAATGACCAAAGCAACAACTTAAAAAATGGACAAAGGATTTTAATAGGCACTTCGCCAAAGAAGGCAGATGAAGGGATAGCAAATCAGCATTAGCAAATATGGGACATCAAGGGCCACCAGGAAAAGGAAAATCAAAATCATGGTGAGGTACCACCACACACCTGTTAAAACGGCTAGAATTAAAGAGACAGACATTCCAAGTGCTGGCAAGAATGGAGGGGGTAGCAGCAGGGACAGGATTTACTTTCATCGCTGGTGAAAATGTAAAATGGTGGGGAGCCTGGGGGGGGCAGAGTCGGTTGAGCAGCCGACTCTGGGTTTCTGTGATCATGGTCACGATCGTGGGGTTGCAAGATTGAGTCCTGAGTCAGGCTCTGTGCTCATGTAGAATCTGCTTGGGATTCTCTCTCTCTCTCTCCCTCTGCCCCAACCCCCTGCATGTTTACGCTCTCGCTCTCGCTCTCAAATAAATAAATCTTTAACACAAACGTGAAGTGGTACAGTTCGGCAGTACTTTCCAAAGTTGTTTTTGATTTGCCCACCCCACTCCCAGGTATCTGCCCGAGAGAAAGGACAGCACCCGTCCCCCCAAAACTCATACAGGAAGGGTCGCAGGAGCTGTATTGGAAGAGCCACAAACTAGAACCAGACCAAGTGTCCATCAGCACCAGGGATTTTCCAAATAGTGAGATAAAAAGAAACAAACTGGCCACCGACTCACGTGCCCACATGGGTTAATCTTGAAGCAGCTCCGCGGAGTAAGAGCACAGGCAAGAGAGCGTGTGCTCTGCGACGCCACTCAAACCAAAGTCGGGGAAAGCCACTGGTCCATGGGGACAACAGCAGCTGTCCCCTGCAAAACAGGTGGGGGACTGCGGGGAGAGGGACGGCGAGGGGACACAAGGAAGGACCGGGGGGAGATGAATGTGCCCTCCCATGGTGATAGGGTCCCAGGGGCTCGCATGGGTCAAAAAGTACCAAAATTGTGCACATTAAATATGTACAATTAATCTACCCCCAATAAAGCCTTTTTAAATGGCCTGCAGCTGACACAGGGCTTGTGCCTTATTAGTATGCACGATCACCTAGTCAATTCCGTGTTTAAGGCCAATCAGGCCCTCCCGCTGCACCCTCACATCCGGAGTAGCACCCCCACATCCGGGGCTGCGGCTGTACTGGGGAGAAATCCTGACCCAGGGAGGAAAGGGCATCACTTGCAGAGCACCGACCCCCCCGCCCCTCCCCCCACAAGAGACCCACACAGGCCTGAAATCTACACAGTTTGTTTGCAGACGGACACATTCGCAGGGGCTCCGACACACACCCCAAGGGCAGGAGAAGATCTCCCATGACCCCTTAAAAAAACAGGCAGCCTACCAGCCAGAGAAGGTGTCCAGGCCCCCTGGGTCAGGATCCGCCTTCATCAGCATTTAATCAAATGAATTTAACCTGAAATTCGAATCCAATGTTTGTGGCATCCCTGCGGTCCCCTCCAGGAACCAGGCTTTGGAACCCACGTTTTATCTGAATGCCCCACTTTGCGATGGGCAGCGAAGGCCTGGAAGGGTGTGCCTTCCCCGGGGACCTGCCCGATGTTCTGAGCAAGACCGGGAACCTGGCCTTCGAAAGGAACCGGGGCCCCTGCCGCAGCCCAGCCGACCCCACCTCCTTCACGCTCCAGTCAGGAGGCCAGCGATCAAATCGGAGTCCTCCACTGAGTGTGTGACCTCAGACGACTGATGTAACCTCTCTGGGACTCAGATTCCCCGTCTCTAACATGGGGCTAACGACCGCACCTGCTCCCGTGAGTCACTGAGATTCGGTGTGATACGACAGACACACTGCCCAGCAGAGCCAGGCCAGGCAGGGGTGCGGCCAGAGAGCTGGTAGCTCTTCATGCCTCCGGGTGCCCCTGGGCCCCCAGCTCCTGCCATCACCCATGCTGTTCCCTGCGCCTCCGGTGCCATGCTCCCCGGCTCTGAGGTCCCCAGAGGGGACCCAGAGACGGCCCACCCCTTCTTCGGCCTCCTCTAAGAAGCATTCCCCACTCCACAGGATGGGGGATCCATACGTTTTGAATTCGAATCCCACCATTTCTTCACACTGTGGTCTTGGCCACCTCGGCCACCATGCAGGCGCACCGTTCCCTCCTCTGCCATCGGGAGGCGACACCCCTGGCTGGCAGGGCTGCGGCCTGGAGGAAAGAGGCTGCCGACCTGGCACTCGGTGATCCCGCCCGGCCTCTGCCCCACTCCCCTCCACGGGGCCCGACCTTTGGCTGCCAGGAGAATCGAAGCCCCCTGTGTGGTTTTTCAGTGCGCTCAAAGCTCCCTGAATCTGAGTCCCCCACTGCCCCCCACTGCAAGGAAATGAGTCCTAAAGTCCATCACCCGCGGGCCTCCAGGTTGCTGGGTGACCTGAGGCCAGTCACTCGACCTCTCTGGGACTGCTTCCACATCCACGTGCAGGGGATAAGCACCCACAGTCCAAGGGAGGCCATGGCCCTGCACCCAAGTTTGCACGTGGTGTGTTAGGCCCCATGAAGGGCCCCCCAGGCCGAACAGGGGGAGGAGGGAGGGAGGCTTCTCCAGGGGCTCCAGAAAAGCTCCAGAAAGTAGGCTGCCAGGTGAGCCTGGCACAACGGAGAGAGAGCACCGTCACGTGACCAGCAGGCCCAGGTTCAGAAGGAGTCTGGAGAACAGGAAGCTTTGGCATAGAGGATAAAATGCTGTGGGCGTGTGCGCTCCAAGTTCCTCTGCACCCCAGCCGGAGCGTGTGGGTGTGTCCCAGGGAGGCAGGAGGAAAAGCAGAGAGAGGAGGAAGGGGGCCGGGGCCTGAGGACCAGATCTGCTGGGGGAGCAACGAGCAGGGACTGTGGGGGGACCATGAGCAAGGGCTACAGGAGGACCATGAGTGGGGACTGCAGGGGGACCATGAGCAAGGGCGCAGGGGGGGCGATGAGCGGGGTCTGCGGGAGGACCATGAGCGGGGTCTGCGGGAGGACCACGAGCGGGAGCTGCGGGAGGACCACGAGCGGGGGCTGCGGGAACACCACGAGCGGGGGCTGC